>PGCI01000169.1:0-198386 GCA_002873125.1 Puccinia coronata f. sp. avenae | reverse complement strand
GACAAGGAGAGCAAAGCTGAGCATAAAGCAAGTCCCGACGAGCCAGGTGATCAACCTTGCAGAGTAAGGAGATGAGCTGTATAGTTCCAATCAATTAGTTATCATCGCATTCGCCAAGATGGGAATGGTCGTCAAGTTGAGGAGGAGTCCACAGAGGAACGAAACGATGACTAGTTCGACGAAGATAAAGACGCCCTCTTCGCCGATTAACAGTTGTTGTTGTATGCCATTCACAATGGCCTCACTAAGAAATCGCGCTCGTCGCTGATCCAGGCCCAAGGAGAGATACAACAGACTCGTCAAGACCAGCTCAAAGTAGCCAAGCAAGACTGCGAGCGCGCGATCAATGGGTTTGGAACCATAAGCTATACTGTTCAGGCGGTCTCGAACTCGTTCGATAAGCTTGTGCCACACCGTGTCAAACGAGACCAGGCTTGAGAGCAGTGACCTTCCGTGATGTGTCAAATTCTAGGTAACTCTGACTAGCTCCGCAGAGGGCCATCGATTGATTCATTCAGAGAGTCCTGAAAACGAATTTTCTGGCGAGCCCGCCAAGGACCAAAGCATCTATAATTTTGCAAGTGGTTGGTAGTCTTTCGGGAAATGCAGCTTCACATAGTCGGATAAGCAGTCTAACATTTGATGGACATATCGTTGCAGAATCAATAACCCTGTGAAGGGTGGCGCCAATGTTCCATGAGCTTTTGACTGAGGGGGAAGGGAAAAATAATCAATGGCAAGAAAAAAGTCAGCCACAAATGTTTCAAGGAAAAAGTGAATCTCCCGAAGGAACATTGGGGACGATCAATACCATGTTTGAGAAATGAGGACACACGAGATGGTGGCGTTCCGCTCGGCGGAACGTCATGTTGGCTGCTTGACCAGGGGTGTCCGTATCTGCATCATTCGGGGCTGGATCCTCGCACGAACTTCGTAGCATTGTGTAGTTGGTAATGAGCTGCTGAACCTGTCACTTGACTTCAGCATGTATATAGAGGTCTTTTGAGGTTGGTATGTACTCAAAGCGCCAAGCTTCGTATCTATCATCAGGATCGGTGCAGTTGGGAAAAAATGTGGTACTGTCAATTTCCAAGGTGTTGCTGGCAGCTAAGCAGGACGGTGGCGGATCCAGGGATGGTTTCGACGACTGCGACTTGGGTTGAGCAAATAATTGAACTTTACAGTTACAGTTTGAGTGGTCATTTTCACTCGGCTGCGCAGGAGGGGAATAGTGAGATTAGGTTGAAACCTAACCCTGGTTGTCTGGAGTTTATTTAGCTTTCATTTCTCATGTATCGCTTTTCTTCATTCAACTATCTTGTTTCAACCATTCACTCATCTCACATCCACTTCTACACATCGCCCTCTAGGTTCGTCTTCCTTGATCTCATTCTCTCTGCCCGTGGCCTCATTGCATCTTTTCTCCATTTCTTCATTCCTTCAGGTTCGTTGTGTTGTTCGGGTATTGTTAGTCACAGTCGGTGAACTAACGCGAGAAGGATTTCTCTCAGGTTAGATTGTTGCAATTATCATTCAACTATCTTGTTTCAACCATTCACTCATCTCACATCCACTTCTACACATCGCCCTCTAGGTTCGTTGTGTTGTTCGGGTATTGTTAGTCACAGTCGGTGAACTAACGCGAGAAGGATTTCTCTCAGGTTCGTTGTGTTGTTTGGGTATTGTTAGTCACAGTCGGTGAACTAACGCGAGAAGGATTTCTCTCAGATTCCCCATAGAATCAGTCGTTCAATTGGTTATGAGCCCAGCGCCATTATAACTGCCAATCCATCTATTAATTCGCTGCTATGAACGACAAACCCTCCACCGCAAACATCCCTAATCTTACAAACTACAACTTCGTCGATTGGTCTATTCAAGTCAAAGGCTATCTCAAAGAATGTGATCTCTACTCATTCATAGCCGAAGACGAACTTCCTCCAATCACTTCCCCTGAACTCAAATCCTTTAAGAGTAAGAAAACTAAAACGTCTGGTATTCTTCAGCGAACTATGGGAACGTCAAACTACTCCAAGTTCAAGAGTGACACCACCGAAAATGACCCCTTCCGAATGTGGAAGACCCTCAAAGCCCACTATCTTTCATCCGAGATAGCGAACCAATCCAAAGTCTACAATGATTTTCTAGACTTTGCCTTCAAGGGGACTGACATTGGCAACTTCCTCGTCGATCTAGCCGGACATATCAACAACCTCAGGTCTGTAGGTCTTCGCATAGGTATCCCTAAGGATTATGAACTCCATGAGAACATGCTTTGCGAGAACATCCTCAAGAAGATACCCTCTTCCCTCATTCATACGAGAGAGGTACTGATACAGAATCGCCCTCTAACAATCGACAAGCTTCAATCACTGCTTGAAAATAGAAGTCGGGATGACATTACAGTCAAAATCAAAACCGAAGAATCAGCAATGAAAGCGTCAACCTCCAAATCTGGCAAGTCCGGGAACATGTGCAAGGACGGAGTTCATGATCCAAACTCTACTCACTCCAGAGATCAGTGTTTCGAGCTCCATCCTGAGGAGAAGGTCAAATACGAAAAACGTCGAGATAAACGTCGACCTAAAGCAAGGAAAGCTTCCAGGCGTAGCCCTTCTAGGTCTAGTTCCAAGAGCGCTTGGCACTGCGTAATGAAGGCCCATTCTCAAAAGCTTCCGTCTCACACTGCGTACCTCGACAGCTGTGCTTCGCACCATATGATCGCCAATCGTTCTGTGTTCTCAACCTACTCAACCGATAAAAGGCACAAGATTGAGTTAGCGGACGGCAAAATAACCATGTCAGCGGGTACTGGTATCGTCCACGTCAAAACTTTGACGGGTGCAAGTGTAAAACTTGAGTGTCTGCACGTTCCGGAGTTGGTCGGTAATCTCATCAGCATGGCTCGATTATATCGAAAGGGGTGCTTTCTAGTTAACACCGACGTGGATCGGATGAAACTAGTCAATGCGGGAGAGGACGTGTTCAAAGTCAAGATCAGCGACAACGATGTATTTCTCATCAGGATTGAATTTATCTCAGGCAAGTCAGAATCTTCACGACTAGCCGTTCCGACTCACTCTGACAACATTCTCAATCTTCACAGGAGGGCGGGCCACCCAAGCGACGACTCATTGAAAAAGATGTATGATCTACCCAACTTCAAACTGTCGTGCGAGGAATGCTCCTTGTCAAAGTCTCATCGTCTTCCTTATTCTCACCCCCTTCCAAAGACATCACACACACTCGAATTTGTACACATGGATTTGAGTGGTTGTATCAGTCCTTCTACTAGTGACGGTTATGAATACTATTTCAAGATCACAGATCAATTTTCATCTTATAAATTCGTGTATCTGTTGAAAAAGAAATCAGATGCATTTTTATGCTTTCAAAACTACTACGCGTCGGTGACTGTGTCTCAAGGTCGACCTATCAAGAATATAGTGACCGATGGGGGTGGGGAATTCAACTCAAATGAATTTAAGTCCTTTCTAGCCGACAAAGGTGTAACCGTTCACATATCGGCTCCATACACACCTCAGCAAAACCCTGTTGCCGAAAGGGGAAATCGCACGACCACCGAGAAGGCTCGCACGCTTCTAAAACAAGCCAAAATTAGCAACTCTTTCTGGGGTTACGCGGTAGAGGCAGCGGTATTCCTTGAAAATGTCACTCCGACACGCAAGAACGGCTGGGTGTCTTCGTATGAGATATGGTTTGGTCGATCGTTTAAGATTTCCAGACTTAGGCCATTTGGGTGTCGTGCATACGTCAACATCATTAAATCCAATCGTGATTCGAAATTTGCAGACACATCAAAGAAAGGCATTATGGTCGGTTACCAGCTCGGGATGCATAACTGGCGCATCCTGACGGAGGAGGGGCGTGTGGAGTTGAGTCACGATGTGAAATTCGATGAAACTCTCTATCCAGGAATCTCCACGTCTCGTCCAGCTGGTTTCCTTGTTCCCTCGGAGGTGGATGGTATATCTGAATCGTTTGATGATGAAGAGTTGCTGTCAGGTCCAGTGGTCGGTGGCAATGATAACTTGGTCGAGGGAAATGTTGTAAGAACAGATGAATCTTCCAACTCCACCGACTCGTCCTCCTCAAGCGGGGACTCTGAGTATCAACTAGCAGCAGATCTGGTTCCTTCCTCGTCGTCGATCCAAAAACCACGTCCTGGTTTTGATTACGTTCTTCAACCTGTCGATCAACTGGCACCCAGTGATATCTCCTCGTCCGTCGACGAATCCAACATCATCACCACCAAGCGTAGGGCACATGTAGCTTTAGTTGATGATGACGTCGATTTTCATATTCAGTGTTTTCTAGCTGGGGTCCAATTTTTCGATCAGACATCAGAAGCACCGAAAACCTACTCGAAAGCTATGAAAGATCCTGAGAAAGACAACTGGACAGCGGCAATTGACGCTGAACTCTCGGCAATGGCGCGGCTAGGGGTGTGGGAAATCTCAGACATTCCTCATAATCACGAGCTGCTGAGTACGGTTTGGATTTTTCGGAAGAAATACGACGAACACGGTGTCCTATCCAAATTCAAAGCAAGGCTGTGTGCAGCCGGGAACTTTCAGGTCCAAGGCGAAAACTACGCCGAGACTTATGCTCCGACGGGTCGTCCAACAGCTCTTCGCTCGCTACTGGCCATGGGAATCTCTCGAGATCTTGATATTCATCAGATGGATGTCAAAAATGCGTTCCTAAATGGAAAGCTTGACGAATCCATATATCTCCGCCCTCCAGCAGGTCTCAAAATTCCTAAAGGCAAGTGTCTTCATCTGCTGAAATCCATCTATGGACTTAAGCAGGCGCCTCGTGTCTGGTATCACGAACTATCCTCCTTTTTCAAATCTGCTGGTTTTTCTCCATCCGACGCCGATCCTTGTCTCTTCGTCTCGGATGACGCCAACTGGAAATGTTGGGTGCATGTTTATGTCGACGATATGGTAATTGTCAGCAAAGATGTAGCTCGTTTTAAAAGGCTAATATCCGATCGTTACCTTATGGATGACCTTGGCCCTATGAAGCACTTGCTCGGGATGAAGATTGAATCGTCTCACGGCTCCATTCACCTTTCTCAAGACACATACACCAAGAAAATTCTAGACAAATATGGTCTCGCTGGATGCAAGTCCGTATCCACACCGATGGTACCTAATACTCGTCTCTCTCCTGCCACCAAAGCCGAAAAGTCAAAATTCAAGACATTAAACATCAACTACAGGCAAGCAATTGGCCTTCTAAACTACCTGGCGGTTTCGACACGTCCCGACATTTCATTCACCATGTCACAGCTGTCGCAACATCTAGAAAATCCCGGGATTCAACACTGGGCCGCGTGCCTTCATCTTCTCAAATATTTGGCGGGCACGGTTCTCCCTTGGGTTAACTCTAGGTGGCACAATTGATCCTGTGAACATCTATGCTGACGCTGACTACGCAAACGAGAAGGATGACGCGTACTCCTACTATGGGTACCTAGCCATGCTGGGTAGCAGTCTCGTTTCGTGGAAAGCCAAAAAGCACAAAGATTCAGTCTCGTCATCTACCACCAAGGCTGAATACACCGCTATGTATGAAGGAGCTCGCAAAGCTGTCTGGATCAAGCGTCTGCTTGACTCTCTAGACATTCCTCATCCCAACCCAATACCTATACTAGCCGACAACCAAGCGGCAATCCAATTATGCAAGAACAACAGTTTTTCATGATCGGACTAAACATTTCAAGTTTCATCTTCACTGGATCAGGAAAGCTGTTACAGATGGTCAAATCACTCCAATTTACGTTCCTACGCACCAAAATCTAGCCGACTTTCTCACCAAATCACTCGCAAAACCAAAACACACGGCATGTATTGAAGGAATTAATCTCACCGGTTGAAAATGAGAGGGGGAATTGAACTTTACAGTTACAGTTTGAGTGGTCATTTTCACTCGGCTGCGCAGGAGGGGAATAGTGAGATTAGGTTGAAACCTAACCCTGGTTGTCTGGAGTTTATTTAGCTTTCATTTCTCATGTATCGCTTTTCTTCATTCAACTATCTTGTTTCAACCATTCACTCATCTCACATCCACTTCTACACATCGCCCTCTAGGTTCGTCTTCCTTGATCTCATTCTCTCTGCCCATGGCCTCATTGCATCTTTTCTCCATTTCTTCATTCCTTCAGGTTCGTTGTGTTGTTCGGGTATTGTTAGTCACAGTCGGTGAACTAACGCGAGAAGGATTTCTCTCAGGTTAGATTGTTGCAATTATCATTCAACTATCTTGTTTCAACCATTCACTCATCTCACATCCACTTCTACACATCGCCCTCTAGGTTCGTTGTGTTGTTCGGGTATTGTTAGTCACAGTCGGTGAACTAACGCGAGAAGGATTTCTCTCAGGTTCGTTGTGTTGTTCGGGTATTGTTAGTCACAGTCGGTGAACTAACGCGAGAAGGATTTCTCTCAGATTCCCCATAGAATCAGTCGTTCAATTCAAATTTGGTAGGCTCGCGCCCAGGTTTATGAGGAGCCGGATCCCTTGGCAAAGACGCGTTGTCAGCTCAAGTGCCCGACATCAATGTGGAGCTTTCTTGTAAGCCAGAGAGACCAAAACCGTTCCCCGGATACGAGGTCGTTTGCACTGATTCAAGCAAGAAATGAGTATGCAGACTGACTGGCACAATATAATTGTGCAACATGCTTACCCCTTTCTTGATAACTCAAAGAGTTAGCCTTGGCCTTACCTTTCGCGTGGCTATTAGGACTCTGTGCTGATGATTCGGCTTGTATACATTTGTTGACGCCGACTCCACTGCTTACTCTGCTCATTGCAGTACTAGCAACTGGCGAGTCGACTGGTGATTCATCCTGGTCATCAACCGCTGGCTGGTGAGATGGACTGGGCGAGTCTGGTGTGATCGAGTTGTCGTCAGCAGCCTGGTCCTGCGTATCTGCTTCTTTCTTCAGCCTTTGCCGCTGAATTTGATCGGCTTGCGGTGCCATTCCAGTAAGTCGTCCTCTGCGTTCGGGGGAGGGATCAAAAGGAGTGCTCTGGTACCTGCAAGAAGTGACGTTGATATCACCATATGAAATTAAGAAAAAAAACACGTGGAATGAGCTTGAGAGATGCTCTACAGAGAAGTAAGCAGCAAAACCTGACCCCGTCTATAGGGACATTCACGCAGACGGCATGCTGCCACACTTCGCAGGTTTCACATTGGATAGTGAAGCCGTCATCTCTAGGAATTGAGCAAATACATCTGATCACCCAATCAATTGATCAATCGAATCTTGGTATAGTGATGGGACCACTTCTCGAATAACCTCAGAATAGCTGCTGGGGAGGCTGCAGGAGTCTGGAATGCTAGTGCGTTTCTGTGGACGGTGTGGGGAGGGGGTAGGCTGGATTGAGATGATGGGGAGAGAGACTGTCATTCGGATGAGGGGGGCTTGGGATGGCTTGACTTGAAGTTGTGGATTGTTTGTGTTGGTGGTCGAGGTGGAACTAGCTTAATTGGGCGGTGAGACAGCCAGAGAAGGTACGAGGCTGAGGGCTTTACCTAAGAAGCGCAGTCCCCGGCCATTGGGGAGGGTGACTTGCTCGGCGGGTTTGTTGTAGGTGAATTTGACGACCTCGCTCCATCGAATCCGGTTGTTGCAGACCTCACCGATCGCTCGGATCCAGCTGACATGATTGATGGGGAACTTGTTGCCATACTGGTAGGCCAGTTCAATCAATTCGACCAATTGATCACGCACCTCTTCGGTTTGCGGGCGACTCGCCCGATTGGTTGTGAGCAGTACGGTTGCGCAGAGATCGACTGAGGAAATGACCGGATTGGAGCAGATTCAATAGAGGAGGGTCATCGGGATTGGGTTCGAGGTGAACTTGGCGTCTGCCAGAAAGTGTTGAATGGTAGCTGACCACAACCTTTGCCATCCTCGGTAGCCGGGACCGGTGTATCGGAGATGATGATGGATAGCAGGTTGGGGAGTTGGATCGGTGTTGCGGAAGTGCTATCAGATCTGAGGCCAGCTGGTGAATTGACAGGAGAAACTATGAAGAGCGACACCAATGGAATCGCGAACGATTTGGACAGCAGATTCTCAGTGATCTGGCACTTTTTGGCGAGCCCGTTGGGATTGTGGGCCTGTGGCCCAGAGCATTACCGCCCGAGTTGAGGCCGAAGTTGAGGATATCGGTGAACTTGTTGCTGAGAATGGATCTTTGGCAAGTTTTTTTGAGCTTGGAGGGGAGCAGTTGGAGTGCAAGCTGAGACTGGGTGGGCGAGTTGATGGGGAGGTCGTTGATGAGCCAACGGTTGGACTGGAATCCGAGCGCGGAGACTGAGGCGTGGATGAGACGCTCGATGCAGAAGAGATTGTTATCGACTGAGATTTGGCGGACAATCTGTTGGGTTCAAGAGGAAGATGTCAGTTACTTTTGGCTGGGGATGATGGACAAGCTAGACTACTTACTGACAGCTTGGATCTCCCGCTGAATGCAAAGCTGAGCTGTGGTTAGGGGGAAGCTGAAAAAAGGCGACGATAAAACCAGCCAGGAATGAGAAGCCAGATCAAACACAGCAGATAATGGAAAACTGACATTGTTGAAACGGATCCGACCAGAAACTTCCCTACTAGCCAAGCATTTGACATTAATCTTGAGATGGGACTTGAGGAGCCAGAGGATCGATTTAGGAATAAGAGCGGGACCAGTCGATTACCCTTGGCGTCTTCCTGGATGCCTAGACAAAAAATGCATCGGTGTGACGAAAATAGGGCCTAGGAGAGATCAACGAGACTGATGAGAAGAACTCACCGATCACGGCGTAATCGTGAAATGGTACTAATCCCACATTCTCTAGAGCTTCCAAATTTTTTGCGTTGGTACCTACACTGACCAAGCAACGGCCTATATGGAAGAAGAAATATTGGCACCATCATATAAATGTAAAGAGACCGCCTAGACCAAGGTTACCTTGGGAGAAGCCAGAAGAGACATGATTCCGAGAACGTTCACTTCGGTAATCGTGACTAAGAAAGAAGCCAAAATGACTCAAAAATGTGCCACGTGAGACTGTGAGGATAAACAAAAGGCCGATCTACATACCTAGTCAACAAGATTGTTTCTGGTGTCCAGCCCGTCAATGCACTAAATGATGGAGATGAGTGACATTGTTTGGGATCAGTGTGGAGAGTCTTAAGGTAGATTTTAGAAGTGAGGACTAGTGGTTGACCTACTGTAAATCAACGCTTGAGTTTCTAGAACAAAACTTCTCATCAGATCAACAGGGACACGAGAGTAGGTAGCAACCGAAATGGCGCTCACGATCCAACAAAATTGTATCCACCCATAACCTTTCATGTACTAACGAAAAAAAATTCATCAAAAATGAACCAACCAGGCTGTTTTCCTAGGAGAGGGATGATTTTGCGTACTGCTTTTTCCGGCCAAAAGTAAAACCCCCGGCGGGATTTAGCACACATGCTCGAGCCGGTGGTACTGATTGGGACTTGATCATCTACCACTGAATGGGCCCGGTTTGATGGAGCATGATTGGGGGACAAATCATGCCGTGTTCTGTTGAGTTCATGGATCTAAGTTCGATGAAGTGTAGAAAGCTCACAAATCTAATGCATTTCAACATAAAATGAAAACTTTCAAAATTCTACCGATGCCAAATTGTAATTTCTTCCCGTCAAGAGTTAGTTTACTCACCTCCCTATCAACTCCGTTAAGGAATAGTTTGACTCTGTAAATTCCATCGCTCGACTCCTCTGGGAATCCATCTGGCCCCTTTGGATATAAACATGCGGTATGGAGCTGAAATCACGCGATTGATGTCAGTTATAAATCTGGTATGGGATGATGAATGGAATGTTGGAGTAACACTGAGGTACTTTAGATTAGAATCGCTTGGCGTGACTGATCAGAACGGAGAAGGCAGCGATGAGAGAGCAATCTGTGACGGCATCCTGAACGATATCTGTAGGATCGAGTGCATCGGTGTCATAAACTTTCAAGCCGGGATTCAATTCCTTGATGGAACTCCACTTGAGAAAAGCTTGCTTCTGAAGTGGGCTCAAGGCAGGTTGAATTAAGGCCAATCTATTCCATGGTAATTAGAGCGGGGGTCACCCAACCCCCTAAGGCTTGGAGGCCACGTGAAGGACTGACTGTGAATGATACGACGAGCCCTTGGATGAGGCCTTGGATGAGGCTGGATCCAATCCACGGTTGAAATTTCAACCCGTTAATTGTTTGAGATCTCCGAAGAACCACATCTTGCGCCTCTGTTTTTTTTTTCGTCACATCAAAAATCAATTTCCAACTTCTTCAGATCACGTGCATTCCATGAAGAAATCCTTCCTTGTGAACGACGAACCAGACGAAGTGTGGGGGCTCTTAAGCTCAATTCGGGCCGGGAGGACTTGATTCGTTCGGCTCGGTTCAATAGCTTGGAGGAGATGGCTTGAAGCTGATCATTCAAAGCGCCATCCTGTATGTTTGGTATCAAGTGGAGATACTTCTGCACCGACTCGACGTAGAGGCAGAAAGCCTGCTCATAGTCTCCCTGGGTCTCTTGCCGAGTGGCCCGACTGGCGATGACCTGCTCAGAATTTTAGGTATCCACATTTCTCGTCAACACCCAGCTTTATCCAACAGATGAGCGCCATCGGACTTTGTTGGATACTGTGACCCCACCAACTCACCTGGACTTCCTTGAGCTTGGATTGTAGCTCGGGACTCACTGATCCAGGTCCATCCGCCGTGCACCCACTATCCCAGTTTCTGACCCTATACTTCCAACGAGTCACGAGTCAAAGGGCTGGTTCCCAAGAGTTCAGTTCGTCACCCGGTGGCCACAAGAGATGCAAACGGGGCAGATGTGGAACCAAGCTCGAGAAGTCAGTGGCTGATCGCTGCTGGCGGTCATCCGTGGCGGAGATAAGTGTACAACAGCGTGGGCTTGAGGGCCTGGGCGGGCTGTTCTAGGCTTGACCGGCTTTGACAGCACATACTACACAACATCGATGTCTGATCTAATGATGAAGAAACCACACACAAATGACGCGCTTGCTCCGCTTATCGACATCAATCGTGGACATATCTGAATGGGAGCCAGACCCAATCGTAAGTGGATATTCTATCATATTTTTAGTGTTAAAAGCGCGCTCACGGAACGATTGAGAGTCGTGTAGGAATGGGCCACCACATTGGCCTTATTCTCTGCTGAAATCCAAGCGAAAACACAATCGTATCACCATCAAATTGATGCTAAAATTCAGTAAGTAATCCATCAAGTCATCTTTATTTTGATTCATCCTGCAAGATTGCATTTTCCTCTATGGTGGGACATGTTCAGGATCGCCCATCGGGAAACTACTGGTGCATAGGATTGTATCTTTGGCGTATTCAATCCCATGGAATAGCATCACGTTCAGGACGAGCTCGGTTGGCAAGCCGTACTTGGTAAGTGGCCTCAACGGATAACTGGGATAGTCAACGGATAACTGGGATAGTGTGAAGACACAAAGTTATTTTCTGTTGCCAGGACACACCACTTCTGCCGGGGTGTGAGCCCGGCTTCACTTTCAATCTCTCCATGTCAGATCGATCGTGGCGTGTTGTTTCAGCGGGGAAAGAGTCGACCCGTTGATAAGAGAGGTACACAATCCGGATATTTCACTTTCTCGTGGAGATGGTGCGGACGAGATTACGGATAACCATCAGAGCCACGAGATAGAGCTGGATGTAATGGAATATAAACTACCGCGAAACGAGAAGACTGTGGATGAGTTTAGATCGTTATTGGAAGAACACTTGAGCCCTAGAGAGAAAATGTTGATTGACCAAAGAAGCACTGGCTCACATCCTAGAAATCTGAAAGAGGCGTCTGTCCTGGATGGATTACTTCAAATCTGGACGTTCAAAGAATCAATCTTCAAGGCCTTGGGGTGCGGGCTAAGAATGGACTTGAGCACGATCAGTCTCAGCAATCTGATTAGCCATCCGGAAATTGACCTCACTACTAACGAGTCTGGGGCCGAACCTGCCTTAACAGCAATGGCAATACTTTTGAAGGTGCGATCAGTCGAGGTGGGATGGAGGGTGAAGTTCCCTGGGTGTTGATGATCATGTTCATCATGAGAGCCAGAGTTAGACAAGAGCGAGTAAGGTAGGCCGAAGTTGGCCAACGCTAATTGGATGGCTTTGTTTCTGCACACAATCTACCCCAAACCGTGTCAATGGTTTTTATCATAAGAAGAGTGGGAGACCACTTCGTCCTTTTTGTTGGCCAGCTCTGTTTTTAAATGCGCGATGCAATCTTTCAATTCAAAATTCTGCTTGAGTATCGACGAAGTGACAAGCTGATTTCGAATTTCTCGAATCTCTTGATTGCGGTATTCAAGTTGATTTTCAAGTCGGCGGATCTGACGCTCAGAGAAAAGAGTGGAGGTAGAAGATTGGGTGTGAGACTCCAAGGTGACCGCAACCTGGCTGGGCTTAAAATTGCTTGGAAGTTCGCCAATACTATTGTGAACGTCGATCATGCTCTGTAAGTGATCCAACATTGGTGGCGAGTCCGCGGGTGAGTAGTCAGATCATGTGACGTGGCATCACTTCAACTTGCAGCGACATGAACAGGTTGAGAATGATTGATGTGGTTTGATTGATTACCAGGCAGTCCAGAAAGTTCAGTGGTACTGTCAGCCACTTCAGTTAGTCGCCTTCTTGCGGAGCGAAAAGGCGTCCGTGACTGGATAGACTTGGTTTTGGTATTCAGAATGTTCCTTAGACGGCTCAAGTTAGTGGAGGGGTTCAAGATGCTCTTCTGATGATAAGCACTTCAATGATGGCTATCTGGATCAGGAACTGGTTCAGGCTGAAATGCGGGAGATCGTTCAAACGAACATTTCTTGGACCCTCCAAGCTCAAGACCCATCTCTCTCGAGAAGCTTTCTCGGATATCATCCAAAGTGAGACAGTGGTCAGCGCGAAATGAATCACGGCGCCCAATATCGGGGCTGGTGAGTTGGCTGCCCGATGGCGCATGAGGACTTTTATTGGCAGCAAGATCTGATTTGTGATGATGAGTACGCGACGGAGGGGGCTATATGGTGGAATGTGAGGTTGAAGGTGATGAGAATTAATTGCGGTTGTGCTTGAACGGCTGGTGATGTGTTTCGGGTACGTGAGCTTCTGTTGTTCAGGCGCTGCCTTTCCGGAGATTGACTGGTATCAAATCGAGACTCGAGATCATCCAGGGCGGACAAGTTCAGATCCCCCAAAGTTTCATTTGAAAGATCCTCCTGGTCGTCTTCAGATTCCAAACCATTTCCAGAATCCTCATCAAGGGTGTTGGGTTTAGGGTGGTCAGTCTCAGGGTCAGGTTTGCTGCTACTAGTGATCCTTTCGACATCTAGACCAGATTCTTGAGTCTGGGGTATATGACTTCTGTTAGGCGAATGATTGCGAACCAGCTTTGAGGATGACGAGATTGATGTGCAATGGCAGGGGAGTTGATGGTAATCTGAGGTTGATCCATATTGGTAGGTTGATGTTTTGGTGGTTCTTGTTTGGAAGTGGATCTGGGATTGGAATGGTGGGGAGGGTCCTGATTGTCGGTACGGCTATCCACTGCATCCAGACAATTTTTGCTGCAACAGAAAATGGTGGTGATGAGCGTGGTGTTCGTAGAAATCCCGACATCGTTCAAGTTGCCAGGACACGACAAGACCTTCTTCAACTTCTTCAGCTTGTTCGATCCGGCGATAGAGTCGGCGTGGTGATTCCACACAGAGCTCTGCAAACAATATCGTCGACAGTTTTCTTGTATCTGATTGGTAAAGAGAAATGGTTGATGGAAAAAAATTATGATGGGGTCACTTAATCTAAACACAGGCCGATTGCGAGGGCAACCAATTTTCGGGGAGTATGCTTAGAGAGATTGTATTAGTTGAAGAGTTGATGGAGATTGATGGCTCATGGCTGCAGATTATAAAAACAAGAATATAGAGAACTCACCTTGATTGTATTGCCTCTGAACGTTGTGGTTCGGTTGAAGTCGCATGTGTTCTTGAAGGATAGATGTGCTGGATTTTGATTCTCCACACCCTCAAGTCACGCCGTGCGGCCGCCGATGCTGACTGGTGCAGTGATTTTGCCCGATGTGATGACTGTGCTCAAAACATTCCGTAAAATTCTTATCCAGTTCAAGATCAATGATGATCACTGCACAAATCAAGTAGTGATGGAAACATATCTTCAGACCCCAACGGTAATCTACAAAGTAGGTACAAATGCAGACCTTTAGTGGAAACTGATAGATCAGATCCTGAAGAAAAAATAGGTAAGAGTTTAAATGAAATCAAAGCTATGAAGTTGTATCGGTTCTTGTGTCCGAAGTTACATCGGGCCGGACCGCGCTTGCATCGAGCCACGCCGTGGTTGCGTTGGGCAAAACCAATTTTGTGTCGACCACAACTGAGGTTGCGTCGAGTAGTGCTGGTGTTGTGTCGAGTAAACCCGGAGTTGCGTCAAGCAACACTGATGTTGTATTGACTGAGCCCGAGATTGCATCGGCCAAACCGGTGAGGGATTGCCAGAGCCTATGTAAAATCGCCGGCGCCGGTATTGAGTCGGCCATTATCTCGCTGGCAGCCAATACATCATTGCATTGGGCTGATGATGTATCGGCTGGCCATCACGTCGGTTACCATCCCGCCAATGCAACATTGCCAGTGGGTTGCGTCGGTGAGACTGTTGGCAATCTTACATTGCCACTGCGCTGTTTACAGTCAGGCAGCGGCGATGTAATATCAGCCTCCGTCGATGTAACATCGGCGGGCAGTTGCATCGGACGCTTGAACCGATGTAACATCGGTTCAAAATGTCCGATGTAACGGCGGATTACGTGAACCAACACAATCATTTTGGCAGTGTGGCCATTGGTGGCATTAATTGAACCAACAAAGGGGCCCATGTTGCTCCTGAACTGACATTGTGGCCATACTATGGTGAAACATTCCAATTCTTCCCTCCTTGTACATGCTTGTACACATGTATAACCAGATCAGTATGAATATTCCTTCCCCTTCTGTTACCAACGCCCCAGCCCCACCCCTCCTCAAGGCACCCCCTGCCACCCGGCCGACTTGTGGTTGCCCATACCCTTCCATCCCTCCCAATAACGAGCGGACTATGTGCTCATAACCAGGAAAGTCAAAACGACATCGCCCACCATTATTAACGTTTTCACCCATCAAGCTCTCATCACAATATACACTACATACCCTACAATATATCCCGTACGGGATACTGAGTCAGACATTACGGGATATATGGGATATCTTGTAGTGGTCAACTTTTTCAAACCACCCTCATATAACATCACCATATCATGACTTCATATAACTGTCATATCCCAATATAACAATATCAGATCACTGTCATATTACAAGATACTATCATCATATCCCTACTGTATCACAAGATAACACTATTGTAAGCACTATCAGCATTAACCAGTCAAACAAGGCTGGTCAAGAAATGCTCAAACAGCCGTGTTCAACAAGTGATCTTGGAGAGGCACCATCCAACCAAAGCGCATGCTGGCCATTCAAGCGGGTCTTCCCAATCAGTTCCTGACTGGTGGTGACCGGTTTCAATCAAACCAATTGAACAGGCCCATCCAAATGGCTGGCACGTGCTTGGGTCAGACAGTGCCTGTCCAATCACTGGTCAAACACAGATGTTCAAGAACTGCTCAATCAGCTGTTTTTGACCAATCAATGCCAGCAGTGAAGCTTACCTCACTCCAAGCTTGCATCAAATAAGGACATCAGTAATACTCAAGTTTCCACATGCCAACTGCCGGCATTTGAGCAAGTTTTTATTGCAGTGCCTCACCCAGGGGCTGTCCCAGTGCATTTCCACAAGAATTGCTTGACCTGATCAACAAGTGCAACAAAATTGGTAAACTCCATGCAAAACATCTGTACTAATGTGGACAACTTTCCAAAGCAATCTGCAGATTGCTATTCCATGCCAAACATTAGTAAAAAATTTTTGCGTGGAGTTTAGGAATTTTGTTGCACTTGTTGATCAGGTCAAGCACTTCTTGTGGAAAGACACTGGAACAAGCTGGTTCAGTTTTCCTCCTTTTCTGCACCCCAAACTGTGACACCATGCAACCCTACTACCATCCATTTCTTTCTGCACCCCAAACTGTGACGCCATGCAACCCTACTACCATCCATTTCTGTTCTCAAATGCAAAAGTACCCAACAGTCACCAACAACCAAAAGGCTTGTTGTCACAAGTGGTTTCCGCGGTTGGTGCTCTAGGGTCTCACTTTCATAATCCGTCTCACTTTTATAATCCTGCCATTGTGGCAAAACCTTTGGTCTCATTCCTTTTGCCTGTCAAGATTGGGCTTTGCGCATCAAAATTTCACAAATTATCTATTTTTCCCATGTTTTCCCAGGAAAAAAAACACTTGCACTCGGTGAATCAAAAAAATAGATATAGCCAATTGATGCCTCTGAGTCAAGTGGCTATTTGAGTATAGTAGTGTGGTAGTATCATGCCTTGTGCCTGTCATGATTGGGCTTCATGCATCAAAATTTTACAAATTACCTATTTTCCCATGTTTTCTCAGGAAAAAAGACCCTTTCACATGGTAAATCAGAAACATAGATATGACCAATTGATGCCTGTGAGCCAAGAATTGATTTTCATATAGTGGTTTGATATTATCACACACTTTGCCTGTCAAAATTAGGCTTCACACATCAAAATTTCACAAATTACCTATTTTTCCTGTGTTTTCTCAGCACAAAAGACCCTTGAACATGGTGAATCAAAAACATAGATATGGAATATTGATGCACCTGAGCCAAGGTTTTATTTGCATATAGTGGTGTGGTAGTATCACATGTTTTGCCTGTAAAGATTTGGCTTCATGCAGCAAAATTTCACAAATTACCTATTTTTCCTGTGTTTTCTCAGGAAAAAAGACCCTTGCACATGGTGAATCAAAAACCTAGAAATGGACAATTGGTGCCTCTGAGACAAGGGTTGATTGGAATATAATGTTGTGGCAGTATCACACCTTTTGCCTGTTAAGATGTGGCTTGGCGCATTGAAATTTCACAAATTACCCTCTTTTTCTGTGTTTTCTCATGAAAAAAGACCCTTGCACACAGTGAATCAAAACCATAGATATGGCAAATGAATGCCTGTGAGCCAGGATTTGATTTTCATATAGTGCTGTGGTAGTATCATGTGTTTTGCCTGTCAAGATTTGGCTTCACCCATGAATATTTCACAAATCACATTTTTTTTTTGTGTGTTTTCTCAGGAAAAAAGTGCCTTGCACATGATGAAACAAAAAACAATGGATATAGAAAATTGATGCCTGTGAGCCAAGGTTTGATTCATATATAGTGGTGGGGTAGTATTGCGTGTTTGCCTGTCAAGATTTGGCTTCACACATCAAAATTTCACAAATGACCCACTTTTTCTGCATTTTCTCATGAAAAAAGACCTTTGCACATGGGGAATCAAAAACATAGATATGGCCAATTGATTCCTGTAAGCCAAGGTTGGATTTTTATACAGTGGGGTGGTAGTATCATGCCTTTGCCTGTCAAAATTGGGCCTCACGCATCAAAATTTCACAAATTGCCTATTTTTCCTGTGGTTTCCCAGGAAAAAAGACCCTTTCACATGGTGAATCAACATCATAGGTATTGAAAATTGATGAATCATAGTCAAGTGTTGATTTGCATAAAGTGGCGTTGTGGAACTACTCTTGGTGGTAGAATAGAGCTTGAGAGGGATGAGTGCTTGAAGGGCTGCCTCTCGTAATAGCTGGGAGAGTTTGTTGAACAAGAATAAGAGTATGGACTCTTAAAGAATAGTGTGGCTTGGTGAAGATGCTTAGATATTTCTAAGATGATGGTTGATATGCTGATCTTCTAGCAGAGCCAGGTACCCAATTGCACCCAGGGAGGCTGATAGTAAGACTTATTTATTTAATGAGATGAGTGACTAATCTTCTAGCAGAGCCAGGTAACCAATTATACCCAGGGAGGCTGATAGTAAGACTGTGTCTTAGGTGGCAAGTAAATAACTCCTCTAGCAGAGCCAGGTGATATACCCAGGGAGGCTGATAGTAAGAATTAATGATATTACTTGAGTGAGTAGTGACCAGGGATGAGTACTGATGTCTACAATCTGATGGTTCCCAGAATGAGGAGGGAGGAAACAGGCTCTTTATATATGTGTTGGGAGGAAAATAGAGGAGTGGCCAAAATGTGGTTGGAGGAATGAGAGAGAGAGAAGATAAATCAACTATAAGAGGCCTTAATGGCTGACTTGTGGTTCATGGAAGGAAATGGAACAAGGAAATGAGTAGAAAATGAGTAAACGTGGCTGAGTTGTGGTTGGTGGAACATGATGGAAACTGTGGAAAGTTATAGTGGAAAAGAGGGCTTAAATGAGGAGAAAATATTCAAAAAGGGGCTTGCGGGACTTGAGGTTAACTTGTGGTTGGATTGTTGTGTGTGACAGCTGTGTGATTGTGTTGTGTTTGATTGATCCTGATTTGGGGCCTGGGTGCTTGATGTATTTCTGTAACCCCTCTTGAGACTTGGCCACCTGTATCTTTTCCCACATAACAAACCCCTCAAAGCTTTTATTTATTCAGGGTTTGGCTTACCACAGCGTGGTAGTATCATGCCGTTTGCCTGTCAAGATTTGGCTTCACGCATCAAAATTTCACAAATGATCTACCTTTCCCATGTTTTCTCAGGAAAAAAAACACTTGCACACGGTGAATCAAAAACATAGATATAGCCAATTGATGCCACTGAATCAATTCATGATTTTCACATAGTGGTGTGGTAGTATCATGCCGTTTGCCTGTCAAGATTGGGCTCAGGCATCAAAATTTCACAAATTCCCTATTTATCCTGTGTTTTCTCAGGAAAATATACCCTTGCACATGGTGTATCAAAAACATAGACATATCCAATTGATTCCTCCTGTGAGCCAAGGTTTGATTTTCACATAGTTGTGTGGTAGTATCATGTGTTTTGCCTGTCAAGGTTTGGCTTTGCACACGGAAATTTCCCAAATTACCCGTTTTTTCTGCTTTTTCTCAGGAACAGAGACCCTTTCACATTGTGAATGAAAAATGAAGACATGGCCAATTGATGTATCAGAGTCAAGGGTTGATTTGCATATAGTGGTGTGGTAGTATCATGTCTTTGCCTGTTGTGATTTTGCTTCACGCATCAAAATTTCACAAATTACCCATTTTTCCTGTGTTTTCTTACAAAAAAAGACCCTTGCACATGGTGAATCAATGAATTTATCATGCACAAAGCCCAATCTTGACAGGCAAAAGGTATGATACTGCCACACCACTATATGAAAATGAAATCTTGGCTCACAGGCATCAATTGGCCATATCAATGTTTTTGATTGACCATGTGAAAGGGTCTTTGTTACTGAGAAAATGCGGAAAAAATGGGTAATTTGTGAACTTTTGATGCGTGAAGCCAAGTCTTGACAGGCAAAAGGCGCAATTTTACAACACCACTGTATGTAAATGAAAACATGACTCAGAGGCCTCAATTGGCTATGTCTGTGTTTTTGATTCACCATGTGCAAGGGTCATTTTTCCTGAGGAAACAGGATGAATGGGGAATTTGTGAAATTTTGATGCATGAAGCCCAATCTTGACAGGGATAAGGCATGATACTATCACACCACTACATTCAAATCAAACCTTGGCTCGCAGGCATGAATTGGCAATATTGTTGTTTCTGATTCACCATGTGCAAGGGTTCTTTTTCCTGAGAAAACACAGGAAAAAGAGGTAATTTGTGAAATTTTGATGCATGAAGCCAAATCTTTACAGGCAAAACACGCAATCATACCACACCACTATATGAAAATCAAACCTTTGCTCACAGGCATCAATTGTCTATATCTTTTTTTTCACCGTGTGAAAGAGTCTTTTTTCCTGAGAAAAGGCAGAAAAAAAAGGCGATTTTTGACATAAATTCATGCCTGAAGCCAAATCTTGACTGGCAAAACACGCAATACTACCACACAACTAAATGAAAATCAAAACTTGGCTCACAGGCATCAATTGGAAGTATCTATGTCTTTGATTCACCATGTGCAAGGGTCTTTTTTGTGAGAAAACACAGGAAAAATTGGTAATTTCTGAAATTCTGATGCGTGAAGCAAAATCTTTACAGGCAAAAGGCATGATAATACCACACCACTATATTCAAATCAACCCCTGACTCTGACACATCAATTGGCCATATCTAAATTTTTCATTCACCATGTGAAAGGGTTTTGTTCCTGAGAAAAAGCAGAAAAAACGGGTAATTTGGGAAATTTTCATGTGCAAAGCCAAATCTTGACAGGCAAAAAACGTGATACTACCACACAACTATGTGAGAATCAAACTTTGGCTCACAGGAGGCATCAATTGGCTATATCTGTGTTTTTGATTCACCATGTGCAAAGGTTTTTTTTCCTGAGAAAACATGGGATAAAAAGGGAATTTGTGAAATTTTGATGCCTGAAGGCCAATCTTGACAGGCAAAAGGCATGATACTGTCACACCACTAGATTCAAATCAATCCTTGGCTCACAGGCATCAATTGGCCATATCTACATTTTTGATTCAGCATGTGCAAGGGTGTTTTTTCCTGAGAAAATGCAGAAAAAACGGGTAATTTGTGAAATTTTGATGTGTGAAGCCAAATCTTGACAAGCAAAACACGCAAGAATACCACACCACTATACAAAAATCAAACCTTGTCTCACAGGCATCAATTTTCTATATCTATTTTTTTGTTTCACCATGTGCAAGGGTCTTTTTTCCTGAGAAGAAACTGAAAAAAAAGGTAATTTGTGAAGTATTCATGCATGAAGCCAAATCTTGACAGGTAAAACATGTTATAATACCACACCACTATATCAAGAATGAAAATTGACTCACAGATATCAATTGTCCATATCTATGTTTTTGATTCACCATGTGCACGGGTCCTTTTTCATGAGGAAAGACAGAAAAAATTGGTAATTTGTGAAAGTTTGATGTGTGAAGCCAAATTGTGACAGGGAAAAGGCATGATACTGCCACACCACTTGATGAAAATCAACCCTTGACTTGAAGAAATCAATTTGCCATATCTATGTTTTTGGTTCACCATGTGCCAGGGTCTTTTTGCCTAGGAAGACGCAGGAAAAATAGGTAATGTGTGAAATTTTGATGCGTGAAGCCAAATCTTGACAGGCAAAACACATGACACTACCACACAACTATATGAAAATCAAAGCTTGGCTTAGGGGCATCAATTTGCCATATCTATGTTTTTGTTGCACCATGTTAAAGGGTCTCTTAATTTCCTGAGAAAACGCAGGAAAAATAGGTAATTTGTGAAATTTAGGTGTGTGAAGCCCAATCTTGACTGTCAAAATGTGTGATACTATCACACCTGTCAGCCTTAGAGACAAAAATGTTGCCCAAAAAGCTTCAACAATGTCCTCTCCAGATTCCCCTCATTTTTCTGATCATTTTCATCTATTATTGTCCATAGTTGTGATGTATAATTGAGGAGTAATTACACCTTGAACATCTATTATTTTCTAAGTTCAAACCATAATACCATATTGAATATACGCATTTCAATCAACAAGGTTAACCATTTTTTCAGCTGTCTGAATGAAAAACTTCATTATCTTTCAGAACCACCAACTTAGAAGAATCAGACAACTCTGGAAAACATCACTCATCACTACTCAATCAACACAGATGACATAACATCCCTACGTTGTCGTGGTCATTTGGTGTCATCTGATTGAATAGTAGGCAGCTTTTTCCAAGTTCTCTCTTCCTTCAAAGTTTTTCTGAGCTCTTGATCTCTTCATCCATCCTGCTCATCTTTTTCTCCAATCAAATAAAGAACAAAACCAATAAACATATCATCTGTGCTTCTGTGGACTGCTGCTAAAATCCACATAGGTTTCCTGCTAAACAACCTTTGCCAGTTTCCTTTGGCATAAAAAAGCAAGGCAGTCTTTGACTGGACCTTCTCTGTTTCTTAAGAGAATAGGGGTTAACCTTAGCTGCCCTTAAACCATCCTCCTTTAAAGAGAGAACCAGAATAGCCCATAGAAGGCCAAAGATCATCATATTCATAGTTATAACCCTATTCTTCTTCCTCTCCTTCTTCCTTCTCAGCTACTTCACAATAGTTGTCCTCTCCTTATCCTTTCTGGAATCAACTATTTTGCTCCCCTTTCTTGTGTCCTGTTGTCACATAAGAGACCCAGGCTCACAACACCACTATATGAAAATCAATCCTTGGCTCACAGGCATCAATTGATAATATCTTTGTTTCTGATTCACCATGTGAAAGGGTCTTTTTCCTGAGGAAAAAATGGGAACAATAGGCAATTTGTAAAATTTTGATGCATGAGGCCCAATCTTGACAGGCAAAAGGCATGATACTACCACACCAATATACTCAAATCATCACTTGACTCAGAGGCATAAATTGGACAAATCTATGTTTTTGATTCACCATGTGCAAGGGTCTCTTTGCCTGAGAAAACATGGGAAAAATAGATGATTTGTGAAATTGTGATGCGTGAAGCCAAATCTTGACATGAAAAAGGCATGATACTACCACACCACTATTTGCAAATCAACACTTGAATCAGATTCATCAATTAGCCATACCTATGTTTTTGATTCACCTTGAGCAAGGGTCTTTTTTCCTGGGGAAACACAGGAAAATAGGTAATTTGTGAAATTTGGGTGTGTGTGAGGCCCAATCTTGACAGGCAAAAGGAATGATACTACCACACCACTATATGAAATTCCAACCTTGAATCACATGCATCAATTGGGAATATCCATGTTTTTGATTCCCTATCTGCAAGGGTCTTTTTTCATGAGAAAATGCAGAAAAAATGGGTAATTTGTGAAATTTTGATGCGTGAAGCCAAATCTTGATAGGCAAACACACAATAATACCACACCAATTCATGTAAACCAAACCTTGGACCGCAGGCATCAATATGCTATATCTATGTTTTTGTTTCACCATGTGCAAGGCACTTTTTCCCTTAGAAAACACAAAAAAAAGGTGATTTGTGACATATTCATGGGTGAAGCCAAATGTTGACAGGCAAAACATGTCATAATAACACACCACTTTATGAAAATCAAATCTTGGCTCAAAGGCATTAATTGGCCATATCTATGTTTTTTAATTCACCTTGTGCAAGGGTCTTTTTTCATGAGAAAATGCAGAAAAAGAGGGTAATCTGTGAAATTTTGATGCGTGAAGCCACATCTTAACAGGCAAACGGCTGCATGAGACTGCCACGCCACTATATGCAAATCAACCCTTGACCCAGAGGAATCAATTGATCATATCTATGTTCTTGATTGACCATGTGCAAGGGTCTTTTTTCCTGGGAAGACACAAGAAAACTAGATAATTTGTGAAATTTTGATGCATGAAGCCAAATCTTGATGGGCAAAACATGTGTTACTACCACATCACAATACAAAAATCAAACCTTGGCTCACAGGCATCAATTGGCCATATCTATGTTTTTGTTTCACCATGTGCAAGGGTCTTTTTTCCTGAGAAAACACGGGAAAAATAGGTAATTTGTGAAATTTTGATGTGTGAAGCCCAATCTTGACCGGCAAAATGTGTGTACTACCACACCACTATGTGCAAATCAATCCTTGGCTCACAGGCATCCATTGGTAACATCTAGGTTTCTGATTCAACATGTGAAAGGGTCTCTTTTCCCTGAAAAAACAAGGGAAAAATAGGTAATTTGTGAAATTTTGACCCGTGAAGCCACATCTTGACAGGCACAAGGCATTATACTAAAGGTTTTGCCGCAATGACAAGATTTTCAAAGTGAGACTATAGATCACCAACCGCGGAAACCACTTGTTACAACAAGCCTTTTGGTTGTTGGTGACTGTTGGGTACTTTTGCATTTGAAAACAGAAATCAATGGTAGTGGGGTTGCATGGCGTCACAGTGCGGGGTTCAGAAAAGGCTGGGAATGTTGTAAATGGATGTCTGCAGGGAGGCACCGGCAGATGAGAAATGGATTTTGGAAAATACAAAGGTCAGTATCTTTGTGTGACATCAGGAAGCAGAGGGCAGCAAAAGGAGGAAAACTGAATCAGCTTGTCCCAGTGAATTGCCACATGAAGTGCTTGACCTGATCATTGACAAGTGCAAAAAAATTTCTAAAATCCATGCAAAACATTTGTACTAATGTTTTGCATGGTCTTCAGATTGCCTTGGAACTTTATTAATACAGATGTTTTGCATGGATTTTACCAATTTTGTTGCACTTGTTGATCAGGTCAAGCACTTTTTGTGGCAATGCACTGGGACAGCCCCTGGGTGAGGCACCACAATAATAAATTCCTCAAATGCCTGCAGTTGACATGTGGCATCTTGAGTATTTCTGAAGACCTTTGTTGATGCAAGCTTGGAGTGAGGTAAGCTTCACTGCTGGCATTGATTGGTCAAACACGGCTGGTTGAGAAGTTCTTGAACAGCCGTGTTTGACCAGTGATTGGACAGGCACAGTCTGACCAAAGCCCTTGCCAGCCAGTTGGATGGGCCTGTCCAATAGGTTTGACTGCAACCAGTCACCACCAGCCAGGAACTGATTGGGCAGACCCGCTTGAATGGCCAGCATGGGCTTTGGTTGGACAGTGCATGTCCAAGATCACTGGTTGTACATGTCTGTCTGAGCACTGCTTGACCAGCCATGTTTGACTGGTCAATGCTGACAGTGCTTACAATAGTGTCATCTTGTGATACAGTAGTGATATGATGTTAGTATCTTGTAATATGACAGTGATCTGATATTGTTATATTGGGATATGACAATTATATGATATGGTGACATGGTGATGTTATATGAGGGTGGTTTGAAAAAAATGACCACTACAAGATATCCCGTATATCTCGTAATGTCTTACTCAGTATCCCGTACGGGATATGTTGTAGGGTATGTAGTGATATAACTCCTATGGTAAGTTCCATTCGTCAAATCTCCCCATCCTAGGCTGATCCTTCATACAACTAAAGAACTACTTGCATTGCTAAATCACCACAACACAGATGTCTTGTGTCCAATGCGGGAGCGTACCCACTGTTCTGAGTGGTTTCTGTCAAAACTGCATCAACAATGCAGCTCTCAAGCAACTGACCCCCGTAGCTCCTGCTCCAGCTGTCCCACGCCCTCCAACCCAAAATTTGGACGTAGGATTACACACTCAGATTACCAAGCGGGAAGAGGCCATCAACATTGCTCAATCCCTGTACTCACAAGCCCCAACAATTTTTTCTTTTGGTCGTCCTGTTGCCACCCCCGCCGGTCCCATAATCGTCCAATCCATGCCTGCCACAACCGCTACAATGGCCCCTCCTTCCAGTAAGATTTTTTTCTATAACACCTAATTTCTAAATTTTCTCTCATGTATGACCAACACAAGATGCTTTGTTGGCTGAAAGTACAGAGGTTATGGCCAACAGAGACCCTGTCAGCCACAGATAGAACCTGGAACTAATTTTCACTTTTTTTCTCACCCTTCCTGAGAAGCCTTTCTTCTGCCAGCACCCTCAAATGCATATGAAGTCGCATGCTCACAGAGAGTGTCAACACAACCATACCCAGCCACACAAACTGCAAGACTTGCCATCAAGCAGGCCATCTCTACCAAAGGCGCCTTTCCTTCCGAAAACACCTCCACCAAGGTGCAGGTTAAGTGCGGCTTTGAGGTGAGGCGTTTTGGGAAGTGGCTTGCCAAGCAAGCACCCATGCGTCAAGGTGCATGGGTGCTCTTGGCCGACAAAAACTCACATCAAAATCTGCTTGATGCTCTCTGTCAATGCTACAAGAATAAAATAGAACTCAACATCAAAAACCACAACGGCCGTCTTTTCTTTGGGGAGCAACAATTTTTCTTCTGCCGCCTAGGAACCAGGGAATGTTATGTTTCTGACCAGGAGGGGTTTGTTGATCATCTTCAGAGGCACAATTTCATTGACCTCCTTTTGGACTACAATGACTTTACTGATCACTCCTTGAAAGTTGAAGAGGAAGAGTCAATCAAATTCCTAGAAAAAACATATTCCCAGAAGACCACTGCCAAGGCTTCCTCTATTTGGTCTGGGACTGCTGTGACCCAAGACAGTCAAACAAGCAGGACAACAACTCCGTCAGTCATGTCTACACATCCAACCGTTGCTCAAAGGTCTAACTCTCCCTCCGACTTTGGAACCGAACTCCCCACCTGTGTTCTCCAACGTCAAGCCCCCGCACCCCACAATAAGAGCAATCCAATAGTGATTGGATCCCCCGACCTTGCCTCCACAAATATCGATCCCAAGCCACCAACTGCTGTTATCCGGAGCAACCCTCCTTGTAGGTTATTTGCCACTTTTATTCTCATGTAGGCTATTGTTAACATTGTCTCCAAAATGGGTTTATGAGCCAGGGTTTGCCAACGCAATTTTAGACCCTGAAGACCTGGATTGGAACCGGTTTGGCACACGTGTGAGATCCAGTTACTTCAGGCCCCGCAGTGAAATTAACTGGGAGGATGGGGTTTGATACGAGCTTGATCCGGATGGCGTTTATGTCACCCAGCAATTATGTCCATACTGGGTACATTACAGCTCCACTCTTGCCACCCATAAAACCAGCAAAGTCATTGAAGCGGAAATATATGATTCGGGGACCATCTACCCAATGGTGGCTACGTACAGCCTCTTCCGCAAGAATCTCAAGGAGGACACCTATGTCACAGAGCCCAACTACGCCATGAGGACCTCTGCGATGGCCCGGCAATTTGTGGCGACATTTGCGCAGGAAATCTTGTCACCCAAGCACAATAATAATCTCACTGAAGCCCTCAGGATATTGGCTGGAAAAATAAGAGTGAGTTAGCCTTTATTGATGACTTGAGATGTCAAACAAGCTGAAAATCACTTTTTCTTATTAAATAGATTGTCAATGGTTTCTCAGTTCACCAGGATGTTGAATACCACCCAAGACACATCAACACTTCTTATCAAGCTAATGTCGACATGATCGAACTTCCGGAAGGAGTTGAACAAGGAGAAGAACCAGATGGCAATCTGGAAGAACCAAGACGTGTGTTCTTTTTCAAAGAAAAGATCCCCGGTTATCAGACTCTGTTATTGGCCAAGACAAAGGACTACCACCTTACCGACTCCTCCCCAGCTTGCGATTTGTTTCTTCATGCCTTTCAACATTGGGTTTACGCCACCACAGAGGGCCAGCTTACGTTCACCGACTTCAAAGGTTACCAACCGATGATCAGCAAGCCAAACGTAATAGATCTAAACCCTAGGTGAGTGCCATGGAATGCCTCTGACATTGAAAGACAAGAGCTTATGCAGTGTCATCCCAGTTCCTTTTGGTCAGAGGGTGTAGAACCTGAGGAGATGATGAAGGAATTCATCTCAAAACATTTGTGCACACATGTGTGCCGTGCACTTCATCTCCCTCAGTTGGTGAAGATATCCTGGACACCATCGGACTTGAAGGTGACAAAGAGCAACTCCACCGGCCCTGAAAAGTTCAACCCAAATTCGGCTGCCACACAGTTCCCTGAAGACCAGCATGAACTCCTGGATGTGGTCAGAAGAGGACAAAAGATCATTGTGGCAAACCCATTCTAAATAATTAACCTTGTTCTCCACCGTTTAGTTATTTTCTCTGTCTTTGTTGCCCAATGATGTCACATTTCCCGTTATCTCTTCCACATTGGCTTAGGAGCACCTTTGATGTTGACCATTTGTTTTGGCACATCTGGTTGTTATGAGACGATGCAAACAGGTTCTAATTAATTTTGAGAAAGAAGAAATCATACGATAAGAGTGAAGTGAAAGAAAAAGAAAAGGAAAATGAGACTATAGTGAAAAAAAAATATAGCAGGAAGCAATATGCTTTCACCTAAACAACAAAACATGTAGTGGAAATGATCACCAAAGTAATTAAGAGGATTACTATAATGACCCAGTTGATTTTTGTGACAAGCATTGGCTACCAAAAAATTGATCTGGAGAGAGATACCAAGACGAGTGAAAAGAGAACTTGGGGAATGTGGTAAGGTACAATGTTAATATCTATTAGCCTGCCAAATCATTTTTACTATGCCATGTTGATGATCAAAGTTGATCCCAATTGCATGGTCAGGAAAAACAAATTTCCCACCAGTAATATCATATCCAGATTCAGGGGGTGCCAAGCGGCCATCAGAAGAGTATGTGGGAAGAAACAAGACAAAAGCAAAAGGTGATATATCTTTAATATCTTTATGAGGAGGATTAAAGAAGCCGTCGGTGGTGAAGGTGAGATGAGGTGAACAAGTGGTTTGAGAAAGTTTTTCCCCATAGCAAAGGGAGTCAAAAGAGGGAATATTAAATTTTTCCATGATAGACTGGTTTTTAGAGAAAGGGATATGGCCCATTTGTTGAAAGTAGTTGCCCATGATCTTGCCAGCACGGTGAGACTGTTGGAAGTGGTTGTTATATTTTTTCATCTGCCCACGTTTGAATTTTGTAATATATCTTCCAATAAGTTGGAGGAAATCTTGAGATTTGTGCCAGCCAATGGCCCACATCTTACCTTCCCAAGAGCGACTGGAATATTTGACTGGGTTGATAAATTTTTTAGATCCATGAAGAAATTGAGATAGAAAGTTCAAATCGTCTTTATCCTTTTCAGTTAAGTCTTCCCAACGAGTAAATTTGATCACGGCAATTACGTCGGCTTCTTCTTCTCTTTCTTATCAGTTTCCTCATCATCTTCAGTCTCTTCATCCTTCTTGTAATTTGGATCCGTAATCACACACCTACCCTTCTTCAGAAAGAAGAAGCTGTTTTCACAGATCTTGATGGCTTCTTCAACTTCCATAGGGGTTGGACAACATTTGGGATTGTTGTTCTTGTTGAGAGGAACAGTAGGGTAGATGTTGAGAGGTCGGAATCTGACTCGCTGCCATCAGATGGATTGATGCTCAGTGTTGGTTGAGTTGTTCAGTCCAATCACGTTTTTCTGGATGAAAGAATGCTCTTTAATGTTCCAATTTTGAACACTCCTGCCCCTTGCAAGCCTGTATGAAGAATTCTTATGGCTGATCCGGCAGGTAGTTATCAAAACAATATTCAGGGTTTTGAGATCAAGACCATCCCACAGCACGAAGATATTTTTCCACACAGGTCACAAAGGGAGGAAGAAATTCAATTTGGAAAGAGAAAAGAGGATCAGAAATCAGTACATAGCCTCTTGTCACTAGCAAAGGATTTAAAAACAGCAAAGGATTTAAAAACAGAAAAGTAATTAAACACGTTACCGGTAAGTCCTTCCCATGGTGTCTTGCCGTTAGTTTGGTTGGGCCAATTGGTGCTTGCTTGCGGAGAATGGTCTTCGCTAGAGGTTGAGGGAGGTAGCTTGGTCAGTGGCCAAGCTACCAGGGCATGAAGGAGGTAGAGAGGGCGGAAGCCTCACCTGGCAGAGAGATTGGGATGGCCCAGGCTGTAGCAAGTGTTGGTGCGTGTGGAGATTGGGCAAGTCTGGCTGCGCAAGCGGGTGCAGGTTGTAACCCAAGTGGAGATCCCGCGAGGCAAAGCAGGCAGGCTGGAGAAAGGGGCTAGGGGGAGGCTGGGATTGGTCGGGAGGGGGAAGTTGGGGCTAGGCAGCGGCTAGGATTGATCGGGAGAGGGTGGCGGGAGCGGCAGAGGCTAGGGCCGAAGCTGAGGGGTGGTGGGCAGCAGGGGCGAGCGGCGGGGGCTAGGGGTGTTAGCCGAAGGTGGTCTGGCGCCTGGGAAGAAGGAAAAAAGGCCGGCAGGCTCACCTGGCGAGGGCCGAGATTGATGGAGGCCGTTCCTGGCTGTAGGTCAAGGCAGGTCGCTTGGTCAGTGGCCAAGCGACCAGGGCAAGGAGGTAGGGGGCTGAGGAGGCAGACTCACCTGGCGAAGGGCTTGGGCAGGCCCAGGCTGTGGCAACAGGCGAGCTCGCGAGGGCTGGGAGCTTCTCGGGCGGGCGCTGTGTATCGTGCGAGCAGAGAGCAGGCAGGGGGTTCGCGGAGGCCGGACGCTGCACAGGCGGGCGCGGCGTGTCGTGCAAGCCGAGATCAAGAAGTCAAGGTGGTTGCGGAGGCCGGAAGCTGCGCGGGCGGGCGCGGCGTGTCGTGCGAGCAGAGATCAGGCAGGCAGGTGATGTCGCGGTGGCCGGTCTTGGCTGTGGGTCAAGCAAGGTAGTTGGTCAGTGGCCAAGCTACCAGCGCAAGGAGGTAGAGGGCTGGGGACTGGGGAAGGCTCACCTGGCAAGGAGCTTGGGCAGGCCCGCTGTAGCAAGTGTCAATGCACTTGGTGGTTGAGCGAGGCTGGCTGCGCGAGCGGGTGCAGGTCGCAACACAGCTGAAGATCAGCCGAGACGAGGCAAGGCAAGGCAAGGAAAAGCCGGCTGGATGGGTACCAAATGAAGCTCGGTCACGGAGGTCAGTCTTAGCTATAGGCCCAGCAAGATAGCTTGGTCAGTCACCAAGCTACCAGGGCTGAGGAGGCAGAGTGGGAGGCAGCCTCACCTGGAAAAGAGGTCGGGCAGGCCCAGGTTGTAGGAAGATTGGGTGCACGTGGAGATCGGGTGAGGGGGCAGGGGCGCAGGGGTCGCAGCGCGGCAAGGCGATTGGGAGGGCGCCGGGCTGAGCAAGCAAGCAGCGGGGCTGAGCGCGTGAGTGGACCTGCAGCTGGTTGCAAGACCCTGTCAGCGGCCGAGCTGCAACAAAGAGGATGGTGAGCCGCGGCGCAGGCTCACCTAGCAAAGGCAATTGGGAGGGCCCCGGGCTGAGCGCGTGGGACCTGGAGCTGGTTGCAAGAATCGGTCAGCGGCCGAGCTACAACAATGAGGAGGGTGAGCCGAGGCACAGGCTCACCTAGCAAGAGACTTTGTGCGGGCTGCGCAAGTGGAGGCAGAGAAGGGGCTGGACTCACCTGTGATTGGGGTTGTTGAGGGTTGCTGGCTGGGATCGTGGTTGTTTGCCGAGATTGGATGGGCTGGCTGGCTGGTGGCAAGCAAGGCAGGTCAGCGGCTGGGCTACCACAGCAAGTAGACCACCCCACAAGGTGGAAGCAGAGAGGGGGTCAGGCTCACCTGCAATTGGGGGTGTTGTCGGCCAAGATTGGGTGGGAAAGCTTGTGGCAACAGACGAGATTGGGAGGGCAGGCTGGATGGTGCCAAGATAGAAAGACAGGGGGAGCCTGTTCAGCTGCCCAGCTACCACAGCAAGGAAATCAAGAGGGGGGAAGGCTTACCAATGTATCGCTGGCCGTGATTGTTGTTGTGGGCAAGATCAAGGTGGCTTGGTTTTGGTGCTTGGATGACAGAGAGGTGGGCTGGCAGCTGCTGGCGGCTAGAGTAGCACAGTATGGTTCATTTTTGGAGCAATTGGAGAAAATACCGGATGAATTCCAAGCTCCCAAAAAGGGATCAATCACCCTTACCGTAGTCAATGAAAATCAACCAGCTGTGGGAATTGTGACAATAAGGCTGTGCTGACCATTGACACAACATTTGAATTCCCACATATTTATGTGGACCAAATAAAAAACACTTTAAAGTATTCATTTCGAGGCAAGAGAACAAAGATGATTTGAATATATAAATAAGAAGGAACCATTCAAGATTGATTTGATGAAGACGTCAGAAGCTGAGAGTCCAGAGCTTGAGCAGAAATAGTTTTTGACGGGTCATTTGAGGGGGTGGCCAGCCAGATGGTGTCAAATGTTTGAATAGCTTGGTGGATTGTTGAAAATATGTCCCACACATTGTGCATCATGACCTTTGGAATGCCCAACTGCATTCCAGATTGCAGCTCTTGAATGGCATCAGAGAACCACTGTGGTGAGGTTCTCATGAGGTCATTTGCATCCGGGTAAAAGGCGCTTTCCAAAGCCTTGGCTGCGGCTAGTAGAACAGAAACAAGGCCTTCCTCACCATTGTATTGGTCAGGGTATGTGTAGCACCAATTAGCACTACATCCACTGGGGAGACTGCTTTTGGTGTTGGGCTGGCGCTTGAAGGTATTATAGCCGCTCATCCAATTGTCCAGAGATTCCTGGAGTAAAGGGATCCAGAGGTAGAGAAACGAGAGCCTGGAAAGTTGTTGAGTGTTTGCAATCAGTGTGTGTACGTGTGATTGGGGTGAGCCGGGGCAAGAAGGTGATGACTTACTGCTGAAGTGGGTCTTCAGGGTTGTAGTACTCCTTCTCAATGGCACCAAATATTTTGCTGATGAATTCCCAATTGTACTGCTTCATGAGCTGAGACCAGAGGCATTCGATTTTTTGATTGTGTGTGCTTTTAGTGAACAAATGTGATTGCAATGGATCGGGACATGCGGTGTTGTATTGTTTGGTCAGGTTGATTTGGTGGCCAGCCATGTGGATTGTTTCAGAGCCTCGGTCGGTTGATGTTTGTCTAGGTATTCCTCCAAGCTGTTTGACGAGTTGAAGGTAATAATAGCCTACGTGCCTTGGGTCGTTGTTAGTGACCTGGACGTAAATTCCAAGAATCTTGTGGCTCCAGGCATTGATGAATCCGTATAAGGTGATGCCAAATTTCTTCAGCTTGTTGTGCCCATCTGCTGACCAAATGAAGTTGGGCCCCGGAGTATGGAACACTCGCCGCTTTAGCACTTTCTTTGTTTTGTTTTCAACACCCTCAGGGTCCAGGGTCCGGTTGATTATGGCCACTGGAAGGCTGAGAAAGAATCCATAGGTTGTAAGCTAAGACGGCAAAGAAGAACCAACAAGAGAAAGAGAGAGGGGGGAACATATGCGTACTTGTGTAGTGCGATCCCATATTGGGTTTGTAGTAGCTGTCGGAGCCTGCGGTATCCAATGTTCCGTCCTTTGGGTGTTTGAAGTAAAGCCGCAATGCAGGAGACTGCAGTGTCAAAGGTGACAAGATTTTGATCAAGATCATCCAGCCGCCAAGAAAGCTGCATTTGGTGAAGCTTCCTTTCAAGTGTTCTCTTGGAGTGGGTGAAATTGTGAGTGGTGGAAAGGGCGTGGTAGATCTGATTGTAGTTTAAACCTTTGTCAAAGTACTTTTGGATCGTCTCCTCGAGATGGTTGGCTTGCTGAGTGGCATTGTGGGTCAGTCCCCAATCCTCCTTTTGTCGGGTGAGCGTCCTCTGAGAAACCTTGATGGAGTGATTTTCTTCCAATGAGCGGAGTATTTCTTCACTGGTAAGGCCATCCTAAACCAGCTTGCTGACTGTGGGCTTGAAGTGTTTGCCAAAGCTTCGAGAAGTGAGGTGGCGGGGCATTATGGGCAGTTATGTTGTTTTGCTGGAGGGTATATTGTGTTGTGAGCAGCTTGTTGCACCCACTGGTGGCTTTGAAGAAGATCCTGCTGGCGTTGGTGCTGTGCAGTGCACAGCACATCTAATTGTGACCCAGGTGGGGGTGTAATCTGCTGTATTAGGAACATATGTATGGGAGGTGTATGTACATAAGTATCAGGGGGTTGCTTGACGTGTATGAGGGGGTTTGGTTGGCCAGATTGGCGGTTGGAATCAATCCCAGTATTTTTTCTGGGATTTTTTTGGCCATTTTGGCGGTTGGATTCAATAAAAAATTGGTTTTCAGGATTCTTTTTTTATGGCCATTCTGGCGGTTCAGTACCACCATAGTATCCACCATCGGGCCGGTATCTTTACTAAAAACATCATGGTGCGCCAGCCCAATGGCGGGTACAGCCCCCTATCCATCATGGCTCTCATTCCGATGGCACCGATGGCGGCTATAGCCCCCTTAGCCACTCCTGGTTGCTGGGGGACCGTACCGACCCACCAGAGGCCAGTGTCCGTAGACGCGTCTACGGAAACTAGCCTGGTGGGTAGATACAGTCCCCCAGCGACAAGGAATAGCTCAGGGGGGCTGTATCCATCATTGGGCCGGTGAGCCGGCAGCGGTGCCTGCCTGCTTGGACAAGTGCCAGGTACAGTACTGTACCAGTTTTTTGGCAGTATGGACTAGTTTCTTTTCCTTTAAGAACAAATACAGAATGGGAAAAAATCTAACCTCCAGAGTTCAACGGGATTCAATGAGACATGTAACACATGCCGCACAATGTTTCTTAACATCAATTTTTGATTTCTCACATTGCAGTCTCCCCCCCCCCTATCCAACCTCCCGCCAAAAATCATTAAAGAATAATACCAGCAATCTCCGAATGCAAGAATCAAACAAATCTGAATTAGGGCTCATTCCCACGCGCCCAGTCTTACTTCCAAGGGGAAACCAAGCTGAACGTGAATTTTCAATCCAGCAAATTGTCCCTGACCCAGAAAATCCACTCAAATTCATATCCAAAGATGTTCTATTTTCTAACTGCAAGACTTTAAGCATTAACCAACATGCCCCACACAATCACATCAAATGTCCTGAAGTTACTATGATAAATGAAACCCAAAACTTCCTTCAATATGTCCAACATACCATCAAACCTGATCAACCTACTGCAATCCTCACCAACTTCAACCGTGAACTTGGTCTGTTTGTGAAGCAGACTGGCTGGTCAGATATGCCTCCAGAAGAATATGAAGAAATTAAATTTTTGACAACAACCCTGGTCCAGCTTGGGAAATTTTATGCTAATCAAACAAACGGTTCACTTCTTGGAGGAATAATGAAAGCGTTTGGGTGGAGAAAAGGCTTTGAAAGAGGGGAACATTGTGGTAAGTTTTATTGTTATTTTAACATATTCAGCTAGTTTTGACTTACCCTCTTCACTAAAATTTCCAACTCATTGCCCCTGGGACATATAAACCGACAAATATTAAAACAGAAGCCGACTATCTCAAATGGAAGAATCTCCTCATGAGTCTCCCCAGAGTCAAGGAAATCATAGTGAAGCGATTTCAAAATCTTGCACCCGGACTATTCAACCTTTCTGTGGAGAAGTTGAAATCAGCAAGATCACCAAGCTTTGCTTTGCCTGAATATAGTCAATGTTCACCCAACGCTTTTGCTTCCAACTTGACTGCAACATGGGGTAAATTTTATAATGATGCTCATATTGACAATGATGTTGGAGCAATCTCCTACGGTGGATGGTGCGGAATCAAGGAAGAATCTGCTTTTCCGGCCTCAAAAGTTGATGGCTTTGATTTTGCTTTTGGGCAATTCTTTTTACCTGGGATATCAACCTTAGTTGATTTTGATTCTGTTGATGGCTGGACTGATCTCTTCTAGGCATCAAATCTCCTTTTCCATCAAACAGTATAATCTCAAAGACCTCCCAACAGCCCCTTCACCCGTTTTGGATTCTCAGTTCAGATCAACAAATGTTTTTACAATGGCTGTATTACGGCCCTTGGGGATAATTCCCTGAAATTTGCAGGCTTCAATGCAAGGGATGCCTATGCAAGGAAATTGATTTATCCATCCAGTAAGCTAATAAGTGTTCTCTATACCCTTTTTCAATCCCATTCAAATCCACCCTATTTATTGCTCAACGTGCAATGCATGTATGCATGACTCAGCCATTGTTTCTGATGTTGTGTGAATCAGCAATTGTTTATTTTGAATGACTCAGCCTTTGTTTGTGTTGCAAAGCTCAGCTAATGTTTGTGTTTGATTGTGCATTATGCATAACATGCTCATTCTTGCATATATGTAAATATTTCATCCGTGTTGAATTCATAATCTTGTGAACACTTACTATAAATAACTCACTTTCCTCTCACCATTCCCATCATCACCAACGTCCATCCCTATTAGCTTCCATCCTTCTCTACCCTTTACTTCCCTTTTTTCTCTCAACATAAATCGAAATTACTTTCAACTGATTGATCATCATGACCACCTCTGCAGCCCACAGCACCTCAAACCCAAATGAACCCATTACCAACAATGATCCCAACCGAGATCAATCGGCCAGCCCCCCTCTTACGGATTATTCATACTTGTACTCCAAGTTTGAAACCTCTGCAGGAAAACCATTACGTGGTGAGTCTCAAAATCCCTCATCCCAATTGAAAATTTCTAATGATTTTCCCCCCATACATCTTCTTGTTTAACAATACAGATCCTGTATGGCCCGAAATTTCCAAAAATCCAACTTCTGGTCCCGTAGGAAGCAAACCGCCACCACCAAGCAATCCAACCGGTTTCCTCAACAACTCTGAGATTTCCATAATATCCGCATCCGAGTTCCTCAACAACATCAGGACAAAACGTCAGCGCTACAAGGCCTTTTTGAACGATAAAACCCTTCCCCGGAGTGTGCGCTATCACACTCAAAAGGCAATTGAGGCTATGGATAAATCATCTTCAGGTCCGTATCTTCTCTATTTCTCTGTCATTCTTCAAGAAAAAAATTAATCATGTTATTCTACTGTGTTCAAAGCTGTTGAAGAAGGAAAAAACCTTCCAGAAGATGAAGAGGTGAAGATTGGAAATCAGAATCTTCTTGCCAAACAAACCCGCGCAAAATCAACCACCAACAGCAACAATAAGAAACAAACAAAGAAGATCAGGCACTCATTCACAGCTGGAGAAAAGATCAACATTCCAAATGATGGCTCTTCCGACAAATTGGGTGAAATACAGGATAAGAATCCTTCTACAGCCAAGAAAGTCAACAACACAACTCCCCAAAACTCCACCAATACAATTGAAAAAATAGGAAATGCTCGTATCCTTCCTGATCAAGAAAATTTGGTGACTACTGAAAACAATCCCGCTCCAAATCTGTCTAGAGATTCTGATCAAAATCGCCAAGTCATTCAACCCTCAGGCAACTTAAACCTTCAGGACATCAACCAAGAATTTCCCTCCGAGGATGAAATGAATTGCACTTCTAATACGACCCAGATTTTGAGTGACTCCCAGCAACAAGAAAATCACAATCCTGAAAGCGCCAAGGATTGACTCAAAATCATTCTCCAGAAAACAATCAGGCACTTGAAAAAGATCCTAAAGATCCAGAAATTCAAATCAATACCAGAACTCCCCCGATTGCCAATGATCCAGCTCAGATTACAAAGAAGTATCAATCCAAGCTAGTTACACTTCACAATCTTTATTCATACCCAGCAAACTACAATTTTTACATAACTGCACTTGAGTCTGTCAATCAACTCTACACCCTCCGAACCAAAGGCTTACTTCCACTCAGTGAATATACCAATACGCTTCCCTCCAGCATTGAATTCAAACCAGTCCCTGGCTCTCCAATCAAAGTTTGGCTTAAGAATTTGAGACGCAAAGGTAATTTTTTGTCTGCAAGTCTGTTTTCATGAATCAAAAACCTAATCTTCTTTAATTTGCAACACAGGTCCCGATGTGATTTCACCTAGCCCAAACAAACCCTTCTTCAAGCCAGATGTTTGGGGATTTCCTCAAAAAACTGGAAGTTCAGCACCTGAAAGCCAACTTGGATTTGAACTCATTCCACTCTTTGCATCCCTCTGTCATCCGGTAGAACCAATGCAATTGAGATGGGCTTCTGTATTCTTCCAGTCTGTTGCTCTTGTGGCACGCGACATCAGCTCCCTCCCAGTTTATGAGAAGCCAAATGATCCAACCAACAAACTTGGACCTGAGCTCGCAATTATAAACTACTACATCAAATGTATCAAAGGCCCCAATAATAGCTCCCAAATCTCGGACACCTCTAGCCCATCAAAAATCACTGAATCCAAGACAAGCTTTGTTTCTCTCGAGAAGTTCATTGACAGCATACATCAAATGCTGCTTGCATTTGCCATTCTCAAAGCCAGGTGTAAAATGAATAGAGATACCCAATCTCTTGCCAAATATTCCTCCCAATTTTCAAGTCTTCCCTCTGAATACGTCTCTTGGACACATTACATGCTTCTTGCTTCCTTCTGTGTTTCAGGAGTACATAGACTTTTTCTTACCCCTGCTGATCCAAAAACCTTCTTGGAATCAAAGTGTTTCTTATTACTATCCGTAGTTGCCAAGGTCAACTCCATACAGCCTCCCCCTGACGTTCTTGAACCAGTTTGGAAGAGAACCAATGCATACATATGCTCTATCATAAATTATGCTTTCTTTTCTACAAGTGGCTTCACTATTTCCCGCTATGAACTTGCAAAATCTATTGTGCTAGACTTCAGTGAGCATTGTCTCAATGTGCATCCAGAAGGTGATCATATTTTCAATGTTCCCAAGAGTTCTGATTGTTCAGTAGCTACTATTAAATATCTTTGATTAATTTTCTGATTTTTTCCCTTCATGAAAATCACAATTCCCAATTCCCTTTCTTATATATCAATATCATTAAACAACCAAAAAAATGTTTCAGACCTTTTGTCAAATACATGAGTTTATTTTCCTTATCTTTTTATCTTCAATTCAAACAAAGAAAAATTCTGATATCATTCCATAATCAAAAAATGTTCCAGACCTTATATCAAATACACAAATCCATTTTCCTTATCTTTTATCTCCAATCAAAACTCAAAACACTTCTTTCTCATATCATTGATCTACAATAAAAAACATGTTTCAGATCTTATATCAAATACACGAAGTGATTTTCCTCATCTTTTATTTTTGATTCAAACTTGAAGCAATATATGTTTGAAACAAAATCTCATTTGAGATAAGAAAGCTAGTCCGTATTTTTCATGCAAGAAGAAATGAAAGAATTCAATCTGTCCAATCCACCTGAATTGTTGATCTCTTATCTGAAACTACTGTGGTTTCATTGAATCAAATCTTCCTGATGTAAATCAAAATTCTAATGATCTTTCAGATGTAACTTGCAACATGGATGACCAAATCCAAAGATTCAGTTTGTTCTGAAAATCCTTTTGGGTATTTATAGAGCCAGTTGGAAAATTGTGCATGTACCTGTTCCTCCTCTTGAAAAATGGCACCCCATCTTCCTCATGGTTATACTATCTGCACATGTCTTACATGTGGAACAAAGCAACATATGACACCTCATGGTCCACGCCCTGGTGTTGTGTTCACCCAAAGCAAATACAAAATACACATAAAAAATTGTATTTCTTCACAATCCCAAAATATAATTAGTCAGGGAACTCAAAAAAAAACACAGCTGTCCTCCTGGTCAGGGTTCCTCAAGTCAACAATACAATTCCACCAGGACAACTCAACAATTGATTCAAACAACACCCAATCAAATTCCTTATCCATTAGATTGTAATCCAAATCGTCAATTACATGGAATACCAATATTCAATACAGAAAAATGGGCACAAGTTGCTTGGAAGCAGAATGAACGACATGTCATCTTTCCCATGGTATTTACCGCAATTTTGAGTCTTTTTCATAACATGAGTAGAGATTCTTCCCAATTCCTAATTGAATTATTAAATATTCAAAACAAGGTAGTCATCTCAGAGTTTTCCCCCCATTCAATCAACCAGCTCAGCCAAGTTCCCCTGAGTCTTCCAACAATATTTGATCAGCTAAATCTGAATCCAGATATCAAAATCTATGCTTGCTGTCCAACTTGCTTGCATCTTGTAGGTCTAGAGAATGAAATTACAGATCCCCAAATTTCCTGTGAGTGCCACCTCAAACCTCATGAAATAGAAGGTGCATGTCAGAATTCAATTGGAACAATGAAAACATCAACTAATTTGATTGATAAACGCAAAAAAAAAACAAGAAAATAAATTTGAAGCACACAAAACATTTGTTGATCAACCTTTCAAGAGTTGGTTGGCAAGATTTCTTCTACGTCCTGAAATAGAGGAAGATATTTCATTGCATCTCCAAAGAAAAACAACTGCAATCATGACTGATATTTGGGACGGTTATGTGTGGCGTGAATTTCAAGGGAAAAATGAAGAACATAAATTTTTATCACAAGATGGAAACCTTGCCTTTGCCCTTTACATTGATTGGTTTAATGCTTTTGGAAAGTCTAGCCGGCATGCTAGTCTGGGTACTTTGATTCTTGTCTGCTTGAATCTTCCACCTGAGAAACGCCTGAAACCTGAAAATGTATATGTTCCTGGAATCATCCCAGGACCCACAGAGCCCACAGGTCCACAATTGAACAATCTTCTATTGCCACTAATTGAAGATCTCAAGAGTTTGTGGACAGGAGTTCACTTTTCCAAAACATTTGCACATCCTCAAGGTAGAAAGATCAGGGTTGCCATGTTGACACTCATTGCTGACCTGCCTGCCATGCGCCATATCACTGGATTCAAAATGTCAGCCTCTGTGATGCCAAGGGCTAGTACCTTTTAGCTACACAAGGTGATAAGAGTGCAAAGGATGGGTAGAGTGGGGTATTTTCACGTAGAAAAGTAGTAAAGAAAGAAATAAAAAGAATATAATTCTTTTTTATAGAGGGGCCTGCTGGCGCAGGGGTGTTTGTAGGTGCCCTCTAAATCAGAGATCTGCTAAGCAGGGTGGTATCTGATTAAGCAAACAATGGGTTTCTGCGTAACAGAAGGTGGTACCAAAGTGCTTTTCCAATTAAGGAACCAGAATGGGGACAGAAGGATAAAAGAAGTACTCACTATTGCTTCTTTTAAGCCAAAAAGCCACGTAGGGGGGTGAAGTAGAGCTGCTGGGTAGATTGGATGGTTTCTGCGCAGGAGCTGGTCACGTAGGATGGTTGATTTAATAAGAACACCAAGGATAAAACAGGCAAACAGGGCAGAGTAACTGAAATAAGGACAGGACACGGCGTAACTGATTGACTGTAATAATAATTGATGATGGGGAACAACTTTTGGCGTGGAAAGAGGGCTCTATATATACTAATTTCACTCATAGTGGAGGACCTTTCTGCCTGTGTGCGTGTAGTAACTGGTTTTCAGCGCAATGTGGCCAATTTGGGAGATTGGCACTAACAGGGCTCATCCCAATGACACTGCTGGTCATTAATTCAGCGTCACAAGTGCTTTTTATGACCTTAATAACCTATTTAGTTATTGTAACTAAGGTACATAGCAACACTGACGTGTAATTGTATCTGAAATGGGCCACAAATGACGCAAATGGGCCACAAATGGCTAAGGCCAATCATTAAAGGCCACGCTGGCTATGTTACTCTTATGTATTCAAGGTTTTTATTAATAAAACCTTGTAAATAAACCACATAGAATCTACTTTTACCCTAGTTACACTTGTACATATGTGGTAACTAGGGGATTAGCTATTTCCACGCATTTGGCCAATTTCCAATTGGATTATATAATCCACGCGCGGGGTTGGAGGTTTAAACCCCAATTGGGCCTAACTCCCAAACTATACACAACACCTCAATTATAAGTCCATAATTGGTCATTTCACATATAGTATGCATATATAACAAGTACATACGTGTGTAATGTCCGTGTGACATATGTTTGTGGCAAATTCTTACGGGTAATTGGTTCAAGGTGAAGGAGTAGGAATTTAGGGGTACTTCCAGTGAGGGACCCTACATTAATTTGCATGAGGATTCAGAATATGACATAATATTCTAAGTTATCCTCAAGGTTTAGAAGTTATTTAGTATTTTTGTAAAAAGTAGTTATTATTTTAATTAATTACTTATTTTTGTGGTGCCAGGACTTTGCTAAGCTTATTGGATAAAAATAAGTAAACTGAGTTTTTTGTACATTATTAGTCATATAAATGGGTCTTAATATTGTAGTAATAATGTCTCTATTTATGTTACCTTTGTCAGGTTGGCTCTGTCATAGTAGCAAGCTGACACAAAAGCCATTCTGGGACCATGTTTTGTAATTTCTGCACCATCACAAAGGAGGAAAAAAATGAATTTCAGCCTTTTTAATGGAAAGCCAGAACTCTTCAAGAACACAAGAGAAATATATCTGAATGGTTGTGTGCCAAATCTGAAAATAAACGTGAAGAGATTTTCAAAAGGACTGGGGTGCGCTACTCCATTCTTGAAGAGCTTTCTTATTGGGATCCAACACGTATGATCAATCTTGACATCATGCACAATATGATCCTTGGAGCATTGAAGGACCATGCTGATTACAAACTTAGAATCTCAGATAAATCCTGGAAGTATTCCAAAGGCAAGCAAAATGACTCTGAAAGTGAATGTTCTGATCATGAAAGTGGAGAAGAAATTTTTTACCATTATACTGAGAAAGAAATTGATTCAAGAGCAGCAAGGATCTTACGTAGAGAGGCAGCTGATGATATCCGCAATCTCCCTCCAAAAAGAGTTTCAAAACCATCACAACCAAGCAATAATCAAAACACTCCATCTCAAAGACCCAGAACTTCAATTGTTCCTACATCAAACTTGACGGAGAGATATCATGATGATCTGGACTTTGTGCCAGTTTCAAATGATTATCCAAGCTCAGAAAATTCTTCTCAGAGTACAACATCTTGGTCAAAGTTTAGCCCTGAACTTCTGCAAGAATTGCGGGAATTAATAAACAAAACTACAATACCATCAGACTGGACAAGAGTACCAAAGAACATTGGAGAATCAAGCCATGGAAGCTTGAAGGCTGCAGAGTGGCTACTTCTTTACAAGCTATATATTCCAATGTTGATGATTATAAGTAGAAATGAATCAAATTTATTCCCAGATGATATTTTCAACAATACCTTTCACCTAATAAGTGCTCTCAACATTTCTACCAGCTGGACCACTAATTCCCAAGCGTGCAATGATTTTACCAGACATTGGACAAAGTATTGACAAATAAGCCAAAAAATGTTTCCAAATCTTGATTCAAGGCCAAATCATCACATGTCCACACACATTCCTGAGCTTATGATGCGCTGGGGCTCTGCCCCCAGCTCTGCAACGTGGGCTTATGAAAGACTTAATGGAAAGTTTTCCAGCTTTGGTAGAAATAACTCAGTTGGTGAGCACAACGTAATATTGGTTATACATTCAATTTGAGATGAAGAACTAATTTTTCTTTACTTTCCATTTAGATAAGATTCCCTTGACAATTCTCCAACATATGTGCCGAATTGCCAATCTGAATTTCTTGGTTAAATCTCCCAGTGCCCCACCCGAAGTGAAACAGCTTTATCAAATTCTGGATAAAGATCAATCAAACATTAATCATTCATCAAGTAAACCTTTACAGGAAACTGGAGAAGTTTGTCAAAAGTTTGTTGAATATTTAAGAGAAGAAAAGCCCTCAGTAGACTTGTCAGCCTCTGTGATGCCAAGGGCTAGTACCTTTTAGCTACACAAGGTGATAAGAGTGCAAAGGATGGGTAGAGTGGGGTATTTTCACGTAGAAAAGTAGTAAAGAAAGAAATAAAAAGAATATAATTCTTTTTTATAGAGGGGCCTGCTGGCGCAGGGGTGTTTGTAGGTGCCCTCTAAATCAGAGATCTGCTAAGCAGGGTGGTATCTGATTAAGCAAACAATGGGTTTCTGCGTAACAGAAGGTGGTACCAAAGTGCTTTTCCAATTAAGGAACCAGAATGGGGACAGAAGGATAAAAGAAGTACTCACTATTGCTTCTTTTAAGCCAAAAAGCCACGTAGGGGGGTGAAGTAGAGCTGCTGGGTAGATTGGATGGTTTCTGCGCAGGAGCTGGTCACGTAGGATGGTTGATTTAATAAGAACACCAAGGATAAAACAGGCAAACAGGGCAGAGTAACTGAAATAAGGACAGGACACGGCGTAACTGATTGACTGTAATAATAATTGATGATGGGGAACAACTTTTGGCGTGGAAAGAGGGCTCTATATATACTAATTTCACTCATAGTGGAGGACCTTTCTGCCTGTGTGCGTGTAGTAACTGGTTTTCAGCGCAATGTGGCCAATTTGGGAGATTGGCACTGACAAGGCTCATCCCAATGACACTGCTGGTCATTAATTCAGCGTCACAAGTGCTTTTTATGACCTTAATAACCTATTTAGTTATTGTAACTAAGGTACATAGCAACACTGACGTGTAATTGTATCTGAAATGGGCCACAAATGACGCAAATGGGCCACAAATGGCTATGGCCAATCATTAAAGGCCACGCTGGCTATGTTACTCTTATGTATTCAAGGTTTTTATTAATAAAACCTTGTAAATAAACCACATAGAATCTACTTTTACCCTAGTTACACTTGTACATATGTGGTAACTAGGGGATTAGCTATTTCCACGCATTTGGCCAATTTCCAATTGGATTATATAATCCACGCGCGGGGTTGGAGGATTAAACCCCAATTGGGCCTAACTCCCAAACTATACACAACACCTCAATTATAAGTCCATAATTGGTCATTTCACATATAGTATGCATATATAACAAGTACATACGTGTGTAATGTCCGTGTGACATATGTTTGTGGCCAATTCTTACGGGTAGTTGGTTCAAGGTGAAGGAGTAGGAATTTAGGGGTACTTCCAGTGAGGGACCCTACATTAATTTGCATGAGGATTCAGAATATGACATAATATTCTAAGTTATCCTCAAGGTTTAGAAGTTATTTAGTATTTTTGTAAAAAGTAGTTATTATTTTAATTAATTACTAATTTTTATGGTGCCAGGACTTTGCTAAGCTTATTGGATAAAAATAAGTAAACTGAGTTTTTTTGTACATTATTAGTCATATAAATGGGTCTTAATATTGTAGTAATAATGTCTCTATTTATGTTACCTTTGTCAGGTTGGCTCTGTCATAGTAGCAAGCTGACAAGACTGGCTTCATCATAATGAATCCAGATCAACATCTGTGACCTGTAATTCAGCAGTTGTCTCCCCCTGGTGGATTTACCATAAAACCGTTCACTGGAAAAACCAAACTTTCACCATTCATGAAAAACATCCTCCATGGAAGCAGTATCATCTGCTTTTTTCAAAAAAACACTGCAAGTTTTGGAAAGATCATCAATATATTTACCATAAATGATCCTTGCAAAAACATCGATGAATATTTTATTGTTGTCAATCTATTTGAGATCAAGAAGTCTTTCATGAGTGATTGGCCACACTTAAATATCTATCAAGCACAAGAAACATCTCAAAAACTTATAATAACATGTGAAGATATAGATTGTCATTGTGCATTTTATAAAAAGAATTCATTTTTTCTCCTTACTAAGCTAGATTTTTCTTATTATGCTGATTGACTGACCTCATTGATTCAACTCTCTACTACATCTAGAAATCTCTTGCAAAGAATCAGTTTTGTTGATCAGGTTTTTTGTAAATAAGTTGAATTAGTAAAATTGAAATTTCTCATGTCAAACTCCATATGTAGTATAATCCAAAATGCTCCTAACAAGGAGCCCATTGTTATTACCTCTTTGTTTCTCAATCAGTCAAATCTTTAGCTAATAAAACTTTCTGAGCACTCACAGTTGTGTCTTGATAGTGATCAACAGTGATGATTTTCAGTGAGGAAAGAAGATATGAGTGAGGAACTTCTAGACAGTATTAATGGGCTGCTTGGTAGAAGCATATGGAGTTTGATATAATCATAGAGGTAATTGTACATTATTTGTTATGTGTTATGTGTTATGTGTTATGTGTTATGTGTTATGTATTATTGATGAGGTGTTATGTATGATGTGATATGTATTAGTCATAATTTGTAAAATGTTTTGTATTATGCATTATGCATTATGCAGTATGCAGTAAGTATTGTGTATTATGTGTTATGTATTAGGTATTAAGCATTATGTAGTATGTATTATGTATTGTGTATATGCATTATGTATATGTATTATGTATTATGTACTATGATGTATTATGTCTTATGATATATTATTTTTTATGTATTATGTATTATGTATTATGTATTATGTATTATTTCCTATGTCCTATGTCTTATGAATTATGTATCATGACTAGATTGTATAAATTATTATGGTATTTGGATATCTTATGGTCTGCAGAATAATGAGAATTGATTATGTACTAGGGCAATTTTCCAAGAACTCCCAAGAGAAATCAAAGTGAAATTGAAGTTAATTCATGAAAACCTTGTAAGTGAATTTCTAGTGACTTTGATAATATGTTTTGAATAAATCAATTGTCCACTTCAGTGAAACTCAAAATAAATTCATTTTCTCACTTTGTGAAGTGAATTGGAATTTCATTTCCCATCACAGAGTGGGTACACAATCATTTTATGTGAATTACTGGTGACTTGGAATCACTTGACAGCCAGTGAGCCCAGATTTCCCATGGTGTGTACTAAGGACGCTTGTACATGAATGGCTGGAAGTGGGTAAATAGATGCCACTGGTGTCAAATGAGTACCCTTGAATGATGGGTGAAGCCTGTAGTGACAGGTGATATGAATGTAGACACCAGTGAATATGATGAAGCCATATGAAGCAGAACCACATCTTCACAGTCTCATGGTCATCCAAACAACAGACTTGCGTGGCACGCTTGACTTGCCAAGCGGAGTATATGGGCCTCTCATTTGCCTCCAAAGACGCCACGTTCCTTGCATCTATTCTCTCAAATTTCTTTCAGCTGCCGCCGCCGCTGCAACAACAATCCGACTGTCCCACTTGGAAACAGCACTAACACGTCAATTGGGAGTTCCATACCATCAATGAACTCCTATACCAGCAAAAGGTACTCCTGGAGTGGATCCCAATGTCCAATCAACTTGCCAACATCTTCACTAAAGCTCTCAGTTGGTGCCTTGTGTCAAAGTTCTTGGATCAGACAGGGCTGCGGCCACTGTCTCAAACCTTGGCAAGTAATGGGGGGGAAGTGTGCGCTAGCTGCAATGATCATACACCCCCCGCAATTGTCCGTCTCAATCCTGCAGTCACCAAACCAAGTGGATGATTGGTTCTATTGATATTGACTTCACACACTTTATTCCTTGAATAGGTCGTGGGCCCGGTCCAGTCGTTGGAACTCCTGGTCTTTGTCCTCTCCCGTCTCTGTTGCCTTATTGATTTCTTCCTCCCCACACTAGCCCCACTCGTCACTGTCTTCCAGCTTGTTCATACCTTGCTCCCTTATCTCACATCTCAAAATTTCCTCTTCTTTCCTTTTATTATTTTCTTTCAAGTCCTTTCTTATACTTTCATTTCTTTTCCTTTCTTCTTATCTTTTGCATTGTGTGTGTCCAAACTTGTTATTTTTGTTTCATTTCTCCATTAGTTTTATTGTAGGTTGTTTTGCCTTTCCTTTTTGGATGATGATGAGGGGGGGAGTGTTGTGACATTTCATATCCCTAGTTTTTATTCCACTGTTTCATTTTCTTTTCACGCAGGTTTCAACACTTATTTGCAAATTCTTTTTAGTCTTTCTCATCATCATAAGTATGTATTTAGGATCTACACATATTTGAGCTCTATACCTGCAATCTATATCCCCTTGGGGGAGTTTCTCTTTAATCACTTTAGTATACCACTTAATACAGAGGAGCATGAGATAATGTGAATTTTTTCAAGGATGAGGAAGGGAAAAAAATCCAAGAGGTGGTCTAGGTAGACACAGAAAAAATATTCTATAAACTTGAAAAGAGATAGGCAGGTGTGAAGGAAAATGACAATAAAAGAAAGCTGAAACATCTTGGAAATTGATTTTCTTCTTTCCACTGAATTAGTTCTGATTGAGCCATTCCTAAAAGTGTATATTTACATATTCATCATCTTAACCAAATTAAAACCTTTTTTGATCTTTCCCATTTCAAATTTAGCACAATACTCTTTTATTATTTGTTCAAAACTTCAAATATGAGTTTTGTACACAGCGGGACGATTTCCCAACTCAGGGCGCGCCCCGAGGACTCTGCGGTCCCAGCCTGGTCACAGGACTGTGTGAAACGCACCAGGGGCGCCACCTGAGACACTGTCCCTGAGCCGGTCCCCATACCGCCCCTGCGCCGCCACGGGTTTCCGGGGCAGAACGGGTGCCCCACCGTGATGCGCCTGTAACCGGAGTCGTCACAGGCGGGCCCCGATGACAACCTTGCACAAGCTTCTTGGTACCGCCCCAGCGCCGCGACCGGTGTAAGACTCAAAAGTGTAAGTTAATACCTTTTGCTGAATGGAGAAGGGGAATATTGAGGTGCAAGCTCTGCCCTTCTATACTATCAGAACAACAAGACCACCAAGATCGCTTGGCAGGTTATTTATAGTGATAGGACTTGTCTGGTTCAGATGACTGCGGAATGTAAGGTATGTATATGGTTGCTGATGGATGTTGTTGATGATACTAGATGATGTTGACTATGACTGATGATGTTGACTATGGATGATGATGTTGACTATGCGTAGAAGGGTAATGGATGAGTGTTAAGGGTTATGATTGTTAATGCAAGTAGGTGATGGTGATAAGAGGTGATGGTAGGTGATGATAGGTGATGATGACAATGGTGGATGTCAAGGGTGTATGTGTATGATGGAGATGTGTTAAGATGACGAGGGTTGGGAGCTGACGCTACTACCAAGGATGGATGATGATGAAGGTAATGAGTTCTGGGAGCTGACGCTACTACCAAGGATGGATGATGATGAAGGTAATGAGTTGTAGAGCTAAATGAGTTTTGGGAGCTGACGCTACTACCAAGGATGGGTCAAGATGAGTTGTTATGGGTAAATGATGATGTTGTTATTGTTGATGATGATTCCTTAAAAACCTCAATATTGGGGGGAACTTATAATGAGGAGTGACCAGTGTTATTATACTATGGGGGATAGTGAACAATATCTGTGGATGATGAGTGAAGTGATGATATATTCTGATGGTAGAATCTGGTGAGGAAGGGGGGGGGAAAAACACCTGGAGGAGAGCCTCTTTTATATCGAAATCCTGACAAATGGGGGGTGGTCAACTTGTGGTTGGAACAATTGGTCATGGAACACAGTGGAACAACAATTGATGACTAATCACAGCTGACATGTGGTTGATGGAAACAAATGGAACAATGGAACAAGTGAAATGTGTGTGACTTGTAATTCTGAACCTGATGGAACTTTCCATGCTACTATGGGCCTAAGTTGGGTGGAATATCCTAGAAAAAGGGGTTACCAGTGCCTAGTGGTTGAGTTGTGGTTGTGGTTTTTGTGTGACTACCCTGTGAAAGTGCCGTGTAACTGTGGGAAACTGGAATAAACTCGGGTCTAGGAACTAATAATGGCCATAACTATTGATCCAAGCATCTAACAGAGATTCCGTGAGTTGTTCCCTAGGATCATTTTGCCTGAAGAATGTGTTTCTAGAAGAATCTATGGGATTTTGAGGGTTTTGTATTTTGACGACTGTAGTAGGGATTAAGGTTTAGGTGACGGAGTATGTTGATTTGTTGATACTTTGAGATCCGGTTGAGTGGTGATAAATCCGTGAGTTGTGTTCTAGAGTGAATTTTGCCGTAGATTCTGATTCTTCAATAATATCTGAGGATTTCTGAGTGGATATAAGAGAAAAAATGAGAAAGGGAAAAGAGATAGAAAAGAAATAAGAGAAATATAAAAGAAAAATGATGAGAAAACTGAGAAGGAAAAAATTAAAAATTTGTGTCATATTTGGAACACCACATCCTCCCCCAACTTATTGTCTGTCCCCAGACAATCCATCCTGAGTGTGGCCAAATCTTGAGTCTTGATGAAACTATTAGTACAGTTGAAGAAGAGTTTCCGCAGTCCCTGTTTTTGTGGTTTACTGATTTTCTGGGTGTTTTTGATGTTTTGTTGTCTTTTCTGATTTTATCTGACTGTTTTCAGGGTTTTTATGAGTTTGTAGGTTGATACTGATCCCGAAAGTGATAAGTGGAAGCCTGAATCCTAGTGAATTTCCCGTGTATGCTGAGTATTGTGCGTCTGAGCTAGTTTGATGACATGCGGTACAGCTTTGGGGGTCCCTCCCCCAACTTCTTTTCAATGAGTGTTAGTTCGGGTTTTTTGTATGCTAATACCCAGAGGTCTTGACGGTGTTTCAGAATAAACAAGGTTTATCTGTCACGGGGTGGAGTATCCTCCCCCAACTTAAAAGTTGTGATGTTGAGTTATTTTTGGTGAAAACCTTAATTTTGGGATTTTATAGTTTTTCTAGCGTTTTTTTTTTTTTAGTGTTTCGTGTTTTTCGGGGGTTTCGGGTTGCTGCGCGCAGTCCGCAGCATCCGCAGCTGTCGACGTCGCGTGTACGCATTGTGTTGGTCTGGGGTTGGTCCGCCCTGCGCAGTGCGCAGTGCGCTGCGTACCTTGATTTGGTGGGCCCGTGTACTTGTTTGGTGGGCGGGCCTCGGGCTTTTATTGGTCTGCCGGCCCAGGTGCGCTTGAGTAGCTTGATTTGGCTGGGCCCAGGTCTTTGTTTTGTGGGCAGGCCCTGCCCTTTGCTGCTGTAGGCCCTGATCAGTCCGGGTACTTCGGATGGCTGCAGCGCGTCCCCCCGATCTGACCTCCGGCTCGGATTTAGGTTTGCTCGCGCTTGTGTGGCTGGTCTTGATCTTCTCCTGTCCTCCACCAACCTCGCATCGAACGAGCCAAGAACCCTTCCATCAAACACAAACACGCACCGTCGGACGAGGATTGGACCTCCATTGCGCGAGAATATGCCGCTATTGTATGAGTATCCCCGTCGAACGAGCGCTAGCACCACCATTGGTCAAGAAGAACACTGCCATCGTCCGACCGGTCCTAACCAGGTGAGTCTTTTCTCCCTCTTAGCTCCTACTTCCCGCTTATATAAACAGCAGTTCCTTGCTTGATTGTTGAGACCAATTAAATTAAACTTTTTTTTTCTTTTTCAGTCGCCCTAGGATGAGACCCCGCCCCTCAATCAAACACATCTTGTGCGTGTACGCATCCGGCTAGGAGTTCCTCCTTGCAACCTTGGTCTTGTGCCCTGACCAGCTTCTCATCGATGTTACCCGCCAACGGATCGACCAGTATGTCACTCGTTGTTGATTTGCTCAATCTGGTGAGTCTTGTCTGCTACTTCTGGTAAGCTAAGCTAACAATCTTTTTCTTTTTCCTTTGGTAGATTGTACGACTCGGCCACTGGCGCCAATTGTTCCTTGCGTACGTCTCAAGCAATAGCATTGACGCCTTCGCCCAGCCGGCTTGTATCACTCGACCGATTGTTTTTCTTGGGTCTTGGATTACCGGTCACTCTAAAGCTTGTTGTGCTCGCCCGTTTCTTGCTGATAGATTGTCCAGATCCAAAGCGGAAACCTTGAGTCCGGCTTAGTTAGGTCCTTCTTTGTCTTCCTTTGGGGTGATGCTGTTGATGTTTCTTTGTTTTCTTTTACTTAATCCATGAAATCTGATGAGCTGATGAGTTGCTGTAAAATAGAAGTAAGAATTCTGATTAAACTGATTGTAGTTAGATTTTTTTTTTTTTTTTTTTGATGTAAGTAGTGATGTCACTGATCACTGCAATATAAGCTTTTGAATTTTTTAGAGTTATTGATATGATGATAGATACCCCCTCCCCCAAATTAAAAGGTTGTCCTCAACCTTTGTGATGAGAACTAATTCAGTAAGTGAAAATGGGAGAAAGGGAAATTGAGGTTAAAAATGGATGAAAACTGATGTAATTAGGAAAAGTTGAGAAAATGGGGTCCTCCCCCAACTTGTTGAAAAATGATGAGTAACATTTTTCTTTTTGTGTTTCTTATGGTTGATGAGAAATGGATTCTGTAGAAAAAATGAATAGGGGAACTTCTCATAAAATGAAGAAGAGCACCCTAAGCTGATTGATTGAGGATTCTTGCTCTTGTCTCTTTGTTTGGATTTGAAATTGAAGCTGCTGATCTTGTTGGTATTGATTTTGGGATTGTTCTTGAACAGTTTAAGCTCATATCCAGGAGTGTGCCGTATTTTTACCGGATTACGTAGATAATTTGACTGCTTAGTTTCCTGGGTTTTGATTGTGAGGTTTGTCTTCTTCTTTCTTTTCTTCTTGAACATTATCAAATTGATCTTTCTCCTCTTGAAGTTTGGCCAACCTATATTGTGATGAAGAAGCCGTCTAGATTTGAGAAACCGTAAACGCCCTGGATCCCACACTTTTAGGATACTTGGATTGGTATTCTTGAATTGTTGAGGTGCGTCTGTTGTTGTCCTTTTGTTATTGTGAGAATGTTGGATACTAAATTTGTTGGATGCAGTCATAAGTGATGATTTGATGAGTTGAGGAATTAGTTGACTGATTGATATAGCCATTTTTACCCCAGTTTCCTTGAGTGTTGAATGTAATTTTATGTACCCCTGATGTAAGTCCTTCAGAAATTGAAATCTTATCAAATTCAAATGAGGTTTAAACAGTTGTTTGTTGAAAATTTTGAGTTTTTGTTTGATGATTTGTTGAATCCAGTTGATTGGAGTTTTTGTTGAGAATCTGGGATCTTCTGCTCTTTCTATGGTGAGTTTAAGCTCTTGAATTGTTGAATTTCTTTGTTTGGATTGACTTGGTTGATTGGATTCTTCTTGCTGAACAGGTTGATTGGGTACTGCTTCTATGACTTTTTCCGTATCTCCTCTGTCTACCTCCATTTCCATGTGGTCCAGCTCCATTTCCATGTCGTCCTGCTCCGGGATTTCAATCACTATGTGCTTCATTTCCATTGGCGTATCAATCATTTCCAAAGCTTGAGCTCTCCATTCGGGTGTCAGTACTAGTTTTTCAGGTTGCTCCCCGAGTTCTGGGATTTTCTCTTCTTGTTTTGTTAATTTGACTTCTATTTCTGTTAAGTTGACTTCTGTTGCTTCATTATTTTCAGATTTGGTATTGTTGTCCATGGTTGGTTCTCTCAGGAAATCTTCTTGATCCAGTGGTTGTGAGGGGCATTCAACATTAGACTGTTCTTCATCCAATAATTTTGGCTCATGCATTGATTGGTAATACTGTTCTCCTTCTAATCTGATCTCGTTTTCCGCAGCTCTAATTGTGTCGTTCCACAGAGGGTTCTTCCACTTTCCATTGGGCTGTTGCCGGATTTTTCCGTTTATAGATAGGTTTCTGATGATTTTATTCTGGATTTCTAGAGTGAAGGATTGGACAAAAAGACATGTGGCTTCCTGTTTCTTGCCAACTTGTTCAGTTCTAACCAGATAGTCCAAGATCTCTGAAAATTCTGCCAAGTAGTCCTTGAATTCTTGATAATTTGTTATACCTGCTTGGCTGACAACTTCTTCTTTTAATTTCAACAGGTCCTGGGTTGTATATAATAGAGGTGGCTCTTCAACTTCTCCCCAGAGTTCAATCATTTCCGCTTGTAGTTGCTTCCAGTCCGCATCGTCATATCCGTCCATGTACTCCAGTGCTGTCAGCAAATCTTCAGTCTTCATAAATCGTCCAATCTGCATTGCCATCTCGTACTCAGAACATCCAAAGAAATCTGCGGCTTGCTCGTATCTCTGCAAAAATTGATTAAAGTTTCCTCCTAATTCATAGTACAGGTCTGGGTCTTTTATGAGTCTGAAAGGGCGCTGAATTGGTTCAGGCGGCCTGGGTGGTAATCGTGGTGTATTCATTCTGTTATGTATATAATCTGATCCTGACGCCATAGGTCCTCTCCTTGACGTGGTGTTGAAACCGCTAAAGCCTCCTCCTTCCAAATCTCCGGGCATTTCACTAAACAGCAGTAGTCCTTGTTCCATTCTGTTGATCTTCCTAAAAGGTATGTTTGTCAGTTAAACTATTTTTGGGTGTGGAAACTACTTATCTCCACTTGTAATTTATTCTTATTGGGTCTCTGGACTTTTTTCCAGGGCAAGTTGAGGGGTTTTCTTCTGATTCGTTATACTAGTGGTCTTCAATGGTACTCTTCCGGGGGATATCGCAATTGTATACTGGCCGCCTACTTCAAGTCGCTGTTCTCTTCCGGGGGATATCGCAATTATTCTTTATAACTGGCCGCCTACTTCAAGATACAGTGCTCTTCCGGGGGATATCGCAATGTTACAACTGGCCGCCTACTTTGAGTTACTTCTTTCTGATCCAACTAGTCGGAGTGTTGTAGTTCTTTTTCCCTAGATTAGTTGTGCTGACAAGTTGTACTTCTTGGTTAATCTTCAAAAATTGATATAGTGCTGGTGCGTTTTCTGTTCAATACTCGGTATGGTTGATTCGTTCTTAGTGTTCCTTGTCCTCGACAAGTGTCGTTCCTATGGTTAAGTTTCTTCTTATAATACTTATATTGGCTGGCTACGTCTTCGATTCTATTCCGCAGGATCCTATCACGTTGGGGACTCCCTTGTAAGACTCAAAAGTGTAAGTTAATACCTTTTGCTGAATGGAGAAGGGGAATATTGAGGTGCAAGCTCTGCCCTTCTATACTATCAGAACAACAAGACCACCAAGATCGCTTGGCAGGTTATTTATAGTGATAGGACTTGTCTGGTTCAGATGACTGCGGAATGTAAGGTATGTATATGGTTGCTGATGGATGTTGTTGATGATACTAGATGATGTTGACTATGACTGATGATGTTGACTATGGATGATGATGTTGACTATGCGTAGAAGGGTAATGGATGAGTGTTAAGGGTTATGATTGTTAATGCAAGTAGGTGATGGTGATAAGAGGTGATGGTAGGTGATGATAGGTGATGATGACAATGGTGGATGTCAAGGGTGTATGTGTATGATGGAGATGTGTTAAGATGACGAGGGTTGGGAGCTGACGCTACTACCAAGGATGGATGATGATGAAGGTAATGAGTTCTGGGAGCTGACGCTACTACCAAGGATGGATGATGATGAAGGTAATGAGTTGTAGAGCTAAATGAGTTTTGGGAGCTGACGCTACTACCAAGGATGGGTCAAGATGAGTTGTTATGGGTAAATGATGATGTTGTTATTGTTGATGATGATTCCTTAAAAACCTCAATATTGGGGGGAACTTATAATGAGGAGTGACCAGTGTTATTATACTATGGGGGATAGTGAACAATATCTGTGGATGATGAGTGAAGTGATGATATATTCTGATGGTAGAATCTGGTGAGGAAGGGGGGGGAAAAACACCTGGAGGAGAGCCTCTTTTATATCGAAATCCTGACAAATGGGGGGTGGTCAACTTGTGGTTGGAACAATTGGTCATGGAACACAGTGGAACAACAATTGATGACTAATCACAGCTGACATGTGGTTGATGGAAACAAATGGAACAATGGAACAAGTGAAATGTGTGTGACTTGTAATTCTGAACCTGATGGAACTTTCCATGCTACTATGGGCCTAAGTTGGGTGGAATATCCTAGAAAAAGGGGTTACCAGTGCCTAGTGGTTGAGTTGTGGTTGTGGTTTTTGTGTGACTACCCTGTGAAAGTGCCGTGTAACTGTGGGAAACTGGAATAAACTCGGGTCTAGGAACTAATAATGGCCATAACTATTGATCCAAGCATCTAACAGAGATTCCGTGAGTTGTTCCCTAGGATCATTTTGCCTGAAGAATGTGTTTCTAGAAGAATCTATGGGATTTTGAGGGTTTTGTATTTTGACGACTGTAGTAGGGATTAAGGTTTAGGTGACGGAGTATGTTGATTTGTTGATACTTTGAGATCCGGTTGAGTGGTGATAAATCCGTGAGTTGTGTTCTAGAGTGAATTTTGCCGTAGATTCTGATTCTTCAATAATATCTGAGGATTTCTGAGTGGATATAAGAGAAAAAATGAGAAAGGGAAAAGAGATAGAAAAGAAATAAGAGAAATATAAAAGAAAAATGATGAGAAAACTGAGAAGGAAAAAATTAAAAATTTGTGTCATATTTGGAACACCACACCGGTCTCGAGGGCGCAACGTAAGAACGCCCCGGTGTTGGCAATAGTTCCGCCCCTGGGCCGTCCTCGGTCTCAGTGTCGGTACAAGGGCACAACAATGGCGCCCCTATAGCCGCATTGCTCCCAAGTTCATTCCTTGCAAAGTGCGTCAGAAGGAATCCTATTAAGCAAGTTGCATGAAAAAGTGATTCCCATTGGGGTTTTTTTTTTGAAAAAAAAAAAAGAACTTGTCCAAAAAAACAGTCAAGTGCAAGTAGTAAACTCGCGAAATGAGGGGACTAGTATCGCCATATTCCTAGAGCAATAAATGTCTGGTGACCGAGTCGTATCCACCTGCAGTGGTACCCAGGCCAGCTGCCTGGTGCTTCTGGTGTGAGTTTGAGCCACAAGCGGCCTCTATATTTTGCGGCTGCAAGTTGGGCCAAGCTGTATGCCGTTTTGGTAAATTATCTTTGCCGCCAATGGGACGCGACGCAGTCAACAACATGACAACCCCCAGTCACGCATCGGTGACGTAAATCCGATGAGCGCACCATTGACGGTTCCCATTTGCCCAGTCCCAGGCGCTTCACTGGGGCAAAAAAAGGGCGGCCCACTTGTCCCGCTGTGTACAAGGGAATTAAATATGCAACCCCCCCCCAGAGGATTCAAAGAACAACCCCTCAATCTTGGTGGTTGCCCGCGCGACCCCGACCGGCCCCAAGTCGGCGTCCAGGGGGGTCGCTAATAATTGCGAACCAGCAACCCCTTGCTAGGGGATCGCTCCCTACTGGCCCTCCAAGGATAAGTTGTCTTCGACGGACCGGTACACTTTGTACCGGCCAACCAAGGACGATTCTTCATGGGCCGGCCGTTGCACCCTGTACTGGCCCGCCGAATAGGTTTCCTCCTTGGCCGCGCCGGTGCAGGGTGTACCAGTCCGCCCATGAGGAATCACCCTCGGCTGGCCGTTACAGAGTGTACCTGCCCGCCGAGGAGTATTCCTCCTTGGCCTGTTGGTACGGCACTGTACCTGCCTGCCGAGGAGGAATTCTCCTGGGCGGGCCAATACAAGACTGTACCGGCCTGCCGAGGAGGAATCATCTTGGGCGGGCCAGTAGGAAGCGACCCCCCAGCAAGGGGTTGTTGGTTCACAATTGAAACAGCGACCCCCCTGGACGTCAAATTGAAGTCAGCCGGGAGTCGTGCGGACGATGCCCCAGGATTGGGGGACGCTCCTTCAATTCTGGGGGTTTGCATATTCATGTAAGAGACAGAAATGTCTCTTCACTAAAGCCAATGAAGGGGGACTAGAACAAGACCTGTGGTCTGGAGAGACAATTTTGAAACCCACAATGGATGTTTTGCTAGCACAGTAGAAGAACGAAGATGAGTCTCTACTATTTACAATGGATGATGGAAAGGGGAAAGGAAGAGAAGAAGGATAAGGAAAAGGGTATTACTCAACTAGCACAGTAGAAGAACAAAGATAAGTCTCTACTGAGCTAGGAGGGACACAGGGAAGCAAGGATTAAATAGGATGAAAGGTGATTATGGCAGATCAATGATGAATGTGTGAAACCCAAGGAATGGGGGTTCACAATTCAACTACCTTCCACAAATGTAATGGTATCTTAGATAAAATTGCTGTTGCCGGATTGATTGTAAAATTTATGTATGAGAGAAGCATGTGAGCGGCAATAGAATGAACAAGTCTTTCTTACTATCTTCTCTATGATGATTTTCAAAATTTCTGGGCACATACTTTGATATTTGGAGAATGAATCCTGGTGCCAAGTCTTTAAAATGTCAGACTGATCTTGCAATAATGCAGAATTATACTTGGTAATATCGATATATTTTGATTCATTTGGTGAGCTCCTCAGTTCCAACTGCTTGAGTTCCACAAATATACCAAGTTTCCAACCCAAATCACACCATCTTAGTTCATGACTAACCAAATAGTTAGTTTTTATGTTTCTTTTGTTGGTAATTTGTCTTATTGTGGCTATTGAAAGAGGAGATTTTTTGTTTGCTGAATGAAGAGCCAAATGACTCAGATTTTTCAACCTTTCAGGATATCTTCTTTTATAATTTTTCAAAAGCCAATCACGCTCTGGGGACTCAATCCAAGGTAAAGGTCTGGTGTGATCATTCATGACACTGAGGACTTGAGAGAAAGCTTCATCTATTGTCAGAACTTCATCATCTTCCTCCAGAAAAAAAAGCCCCCCTAATTGCAGTGCATCTCCCACCTTCAGAAGTAACAACATGTCAAGCCCATGCATGCTACATTGTTTGGAAAAGTCTTGTGGCCACCAGTTGTCATCATATAATACATTGGCCAGGTAAGAGTTTAGCTTCAGCCATCTTTTGTGCTCAGATTTACTGAAGACAGCTGCCAAGGCAGATTTATAAGGTTTGCTTAACTGTTTCCTTCTGAGTGCTTTATTTAGAAAGTATTGATTGATCTTTGCAGGATTACATGAAAGACCAAAGAAGTTCTCAAAAATTTCAATATCAACCTGGTTCATACAATCACTTTTTCTGGATGTCTTATTTTCAATGGGAAGTAGGGAATCTTTGACAGTTGCCCAATTTTTGGCCAGCGTGTAGCGATAGAGCCGATGACGTAATGCATTGATCCTTCGGGTAGCTTCATAATTTCCCAAAATTTCCCGAAGCTGGTTTTCTTCTGCAATCATGTCTGATTTGGAATTAACCCATAAATATTTTAAATAAGTGTAACTCTTTTCATTTGTTTGATCTTGAACTTCAATGAAAAGCTTTTCGTTCTTTGAGTTTATTTGCTTTGCTATCAAAGCTATCCACTCAACGCATAAGCCATTCCTCTCCCATTCCCCAACGTCCCGACCTTCCAAGTAGTCCAATACACATTGTTTATCGTGAGACGCAGGTGAAGGGATCGTGCTTTTACGTCCATGTTTCAATTTTCCCCCGAAGATGTCTTCTAATTTTAACATGGCGTCAGGACGGATGGGGCTTGCTTCACGCTGAGATGACTGGCCCAAGTCAGCGCCACCACCTTCTTTGTAGCAGATGCTCTCACTTTCTATGATGTTTGCTTTGAGAGTGTCCTTTCCAATATCTGATATAATCATGTCGGACGATCTTTTCGCCCCAGTCCTCCATGAACCGTTCGATTCCTTAATTTGGCGTGCACAATTGGAATTGCCTCTGGTGAGAGATGCCCCATGGCTATCCATGGAGTTGACTTGGACAATATTTAAGACATCTAGCCCGATGAGGAATATCAACCATATCTGGATCAATCGGAAGCGTTCGTAAAGAATCATCTCTAGGAAGATGGAGTTTGTCTGAAACCCGATGAACCCTTTGGCATGGGACGCCGGTTTATGTGGCGGCTTTTAGCCTGGGCCTTTTCTGTTATCGTCTCAAACTCCAGTGCGACTGATCGCATCCAGGCCTCTGACAATTCGCCTGCACTCACCTCCTCCTGACAGGTTTGGCGCAACAATGTCCACCTAGGTACGGTATCACGACGAGGTGACGCCGATTTACGCAGGATTATGACACATGTAAAAAATTACGCTCGGCTGCAGTCTCAGCCATCCAACTGGAAACACCAGGGTCAGAAAAGCAGAGAAAGAGTCGCTTAAGCAGCTCACTGGGAGTGGGCTCGCATTCAGGGTCGTGACTGCTCTCACATGACTAAGTTACATAGTCAATATTCATCCCAAGAAATGAGTTGCTTCGGTCCTCGAGGAATTTGACCCCAGGCCATTCTTGCTCATTTCTGGCTGAGGCCAAGGGATGTTGAATGCCTCGGGAGAAAGATCGACAGGAGGGACTCGTCACTTCGTATCGCAACAGATCGCAGCCATCGTAACCAAATTGCCTGTGGTGGGTGGATAAATCAACAGAAATCACCTCACTCCACTCGGCTACAAATCGGATGGTATTTTTTTGATGCAAGATGTGAATGTCATGCGGGCTGGAACATGATGCCTGGGGAGAAAAAAAAACGTAACATGTTTTGAATATTTAAATACGAAATTCAAAGTTTTGGGTGAATTGATATTTATCCAAACAAAATACCAATCCACGCCATTGGGAAACGCGATGGGGTGACAAGATTGACCCAGTTCCGAACTCCCGCAGAAAGTATCTTGTTGAGCTCGAACCTCCCTGAGTCCCTATACGATCCGCTTGGGACACTTCCCCCGGGTTGTTCCGAGGACAATTGGCACTTCTATTGAGGTTGCAACACTGGTCTTGGATTATCAGTGACCACGGTTAACTCGAGACAAAATGAACTCATGGAAAGTCTCAACCCAATGGATACTAGACGGGCTCCGTGTATCTCAACAATCCCATCATGGAAAATGCACAACAGCTCACGGTGTGGGCCCATGGTGTTACATACAAATCACCCCGATATCGGTGCACTAGGGTGCACTATCCCTCCGGTGGTGAGCTTTGACGCTGCTGATATCAGCTTGTAGGTCATGCTGATCAAGATCTGTTGTCAAGTTTGTTTTCTAACCCACCCAATCTATCTGCATTTGCCATTTCCGTCTATGTCCCTGGCTTTCGAATAGCACTGCATACGCTTGGGTGCATTCTCTTTTTTGTGCATCCGTTCACTTATCAAGCTTACCACCGTCTACCAGAAGCCGCCGCCCACCTTACCATTTGTTTGATCACATTTCTCAACAACACTCTCCACGTCACTCACATCGTGTGGGACAGGCTTGCTTACCTTTGTTCTCTTTGCAGACCACATCACTTTGCCCACTCGACACTGTCCCTTGAATATTTTTGTGTCTACTGTTTTTATACTCTCCCTAGGCTTTTCCATTCTCTACAGTTCATCAGGCCTTCCATACATTCGGTGAAGCCGTTCGGCCCCCCGCTTCTCAATTGCCGGCCTCTTGAAGTTAATATTATTCTAGACTGACATGTCTTATTCAAAGCACCCTTTACGCGACCAACCCAGTCGACAGCCCTCCTACGAATCCGGTCTTGATGCCTCGCCAACTTTCCACTATCCTCAAATGCATTCCCAACCCTCACAACAAAACCTTACCCACCAGCCCACATACCAAGATGAGAAAGCCTCATTAACTCAGCATCCCGTGCCCATGGCGGGCGCAGCCTATCCTGGGGACTATTACCCACCTACCGGCGGACCTGGCTATCCCCCCAGTGGCACGCCTGGCTATCCTCCGGGAATGCCCGGCTACCCACCACCCACGTCCTTCTCAGGGGGTATGCCTACTCCCGGTGGTGCCAGCTCGATGGTCAGTGATGATGACTGGAGGCGTCGTGCCAGACCGGTTCAGCGGGGAATCACCAGACGGGTGAAGCTGACACAAGGCAATTTTATCAACGACTATCCGTAAGCCAAACGATTCTGCACACTCTTGATCTCTTCATGATAACTTCCTTTTGATGTGCATTGTATTTTGTTACAACCTAGCGTCCCTAAAGCGATTTCAAATTCCGTTGAGAGCAAATATCTCCAGCAGGCCGCCGGCAAGCAATTCTCACATCTTCGCTACACTGCCGCCACTTGTGACCCAGATGATTTCACCCCTGCAAACGGCTGGGAGCTGCGGACGGCAACTACCGGAAGTGAAACTGAATTGCTGATAGCCGTTACCTACTACAATGAGGATAAGGTTTTATTTGCCCGCACTATGCATGGTGTCATGATGAATGTGAGCTTGATGGGTAGAGTTAATACCGCAATCCTCCTATTACTTACCCATTGGCTTGGCTTGCTGCAGATTCGGGACATCTGCAAGTCTAGCTCGAAGTTCTGGAATGGCAAGGGTGCTGAAGCTGGTCAAAAGGGCAGTGGATGGCAGAAGATAGTCGTGTCCTTGATTTTTGATGGGATTGGCCCATGTGACAAAGTTGAGCAAACAATTATCCATGCTCATTTTAGAGACTCCAAAACTCAACCTGTGACTTTTTTTTAGAATGTGCTCGACCTTCTTGCCACCGTCGGGGTATATCAAGATGGACTCATGAAAAAAGAAGTTGACGGTAAAGAGACGGTTGCTCACATCTTCGAGGTTCGTGTGTGCGGCCCGCAGATTGGAATGATGTATAGTCGTTAACCTGATACTTTTGCTACTCTCAGTACACCACTCAGCTGTCGGTGGATTCCAAGCCCTCTTTAGTTGTCCCAAGTCAGGATGTCGACTCGAAAACCAATTTGGTTCCTGTTCAAATGATATTTTGCTTGAAGCAGAAGAACTCGAAGAAGATCAATTCTCACCGTTGGCTGTTTAACGCCATTGGTCGACAACTTGATCCTGAAGTTTGTATTCTCATTGATGCCGGTACCAAACCTGGAAAACGGTCTCTATATTACTTATGGCAAGCGTTTCACAACAATCGCCATCTGGGCGGAGCTTGTGGTGAAGTATGTATACTTGAATTTTTTTTTCAAAAACACTCGTCCCCACGCCATTGACTTTTTTTCACTGTCTTTGCTAGATCTACGCCATGTTAAAGGGGGGCAAGAAACTTATAAATCCCCTAGTAGCCGCCCAAAACTTCGAGTACAAAATGTCCAACATCCTTGATAAACCGTTGGAGTCTGCGTTTGGTTATGTATCCGTATTGCCTGGGGCGTTTTCTGCTTATCGTTTCCGCGCCCTGTTAGGGCGTCCCCTACAGCAGTACTTCCATGGGGATCATACGCTGGCCGACCGCCTAGGCAAAAAAGGGCTCAATGGAATGGGCATTTTCACCAAGAACATGTTTCTCGCCGAGGATCGGATTCTCTGCTTCGAGCTTGCTGCAAAGGCCAATGACTCTTGGCTTTTGAGCTATGTCAGAGCCGCCAAGGGCGAAACGGATGTCCCAGAACAGGCTGCCGAGCTGATCAGCCAACGCCGTCGATGGCTGAACGGTAGTTTTGCTGCATCGATCTATGCCACCATTCATTTCTTCAGATTTTACAAGTCCTCACACAACCCCATCCGTGAGCCCTGTCTATTTGTCTTGTTATAATTTGATTAATTCTTTACTCAACTCTTTCTATTTCTAGGGCTATTGATGTTCCACGTACAAGCACTTTTCAACATTTTCCAACTTATCTTCACCTGGTTTTCTCTGGGTAATTCCCTGTCTTCCTTTCACTTGACAATGTTCCACCGACGGCCTTTCTGACCAATCTCCGCTCACCTTTATATTTATAGCGAACCTGTGGCTTACGTTCAGCATCATAATTGCACTTCTCCCTCAAAACGGAGTCTTTTTGTTCAAAAACGAAGTCATCACTCATTGGGTGAATCTTGTCCTCCAGTGGCTGTACCTTGGGGCACTAGCTTTGCAGGTGAGCCCCCTTTCAGTGCACCCAGCTTTCCTGGACTTCACGACCAAATATCTAACAATTTCATCTGCTTGGCCTAATAGTTCGTTCTGGCACTGGGAAACCGGCCCAAAGGTGAACAGACGACATATGTGATTTGCTTCATAATCTTCGCGGTCCTGTCGTATTATTTGTTTGTCAGTTTATTCCTTGGCCAATTTTTACAGCGATTCCAGTTCAATTCACTTCTTAACGTCTTTCTCCGTAGTTTTGTGCTCTGCTATTAACCATCCGAGCCTTTGGCTCGCTGACCTTCAAAGATTCCCCGACCATTGTCGATAAGTTTCATGTGCTGATTGGCGGTACGAACGGAGTACTTCTTGCTGCCTTAGTATCCACCTATGGAATATAGTATGTCATCACCCTACTGGCTAATATACCCATGTTCAACCACGAGCTGACCAATTTTCTTGCAGTCTCATTGCTTCTTGCCTTTACGCTGATCCTTGGCACATGCTGAGTTCATTCCCTCAGTACATGGGTGGGTTTTCGAAAATGTGACTGCAATATAGAAGAAAAGCTTACACTTTTGATGCACCTTAGGTCTTGCGCCGTCTTTTACCAACATTCTGAATGTATGTTTCAGCTATTCCAACCATCAAATTCATTTCCCCAAGCTGAATTATTTTATTCAACTTTTTGTTTCTCCAAGGTCTATGCATTTTGCAACCTACATGACGTCTCGTGTTAGTACCGGAACTTTATTTGTGTGAATCAGTCAATTGATTGCAGCTGACGATTAACCATGTCAAAACAGGGGGAACGAAAGGTTCAGACAAAGTTGATGCTTTGCCATCCGTGAAGTCTTCCACTGAAAAGGCCGATGGGGACAATGGACCCAGTGTTAAAGATGTGGTCAGAACTGAAGAGGATCTTGATGCGAACTTCAAGGCAGTCGTTGGCCGGGCAATTACGCCGTGGAGCGCAGTAGAGGTAGCGGAGAAGCCCACTGAGGATGATGGAAACAAAACGTTTCGTACTCGCTTGGTGTCGGTTTGGATGCTGTCAAACGCCGGCTTGGCAGTGGCCATTGCAGTCAGTTAAAAACACTTCAATCCCTCTTCCAATTTTTCTTCCTCTCCCATGGTGCTTCCTGCCGTTCTGAAATTTACGCCTTCTAGAACGTTAACGGCTTGAATAAATCCAATGAAGATGAGGCGAAGAAACAGTCCATGTATTTCAGTAAGTGCATTTCTTACGTCACCAGCTTGGGCTTCCATCATGACGTTAATATTAATGCTGGTGCCTTTCGTAGACATCATCCTTTGGTCAACGTTTGGATTATCGGCGGTTCGATTTGTTGGCTCGACATACTTTTGGCTCAAGACCAACTTGACCCGGTGTTGCAAAAAGACCTAAATTGCCTCCCTCATTGATCCAGTCGGGCTGTGCCAAGTTTAAATATCACATTCTCTTTCTTCATCTGCTTCGCAAGTTCGCTATACATCGGTGTATGAAATTTGTATATAAACTAATTTTGGTCTAAGACTTACAGGTGCTTTGTCCATCTTTCCTATCCTCAATCTACCTTAGTTAGTCTTCCTTGTAGCTCGATGTTTTGTGATTTCTCTGCTGTGTAAATCACTTCTATGCATCTATCTTCGTGATTCATAGTCAAGAACTCTACCCCATTAGCGGGCTCATGAGTGGAATTCACAAAAATTAAGAGCCCATTTGAAGGTGTGTCCACATTTTTAGGGTGTGTACCATTGTGCACTCAAAATCGCTTCTGGGGAGCCTTTTTGATTTTTTCTATATGGAGAATTGATTCTTCCCAGAAACTTGCACCATGGGCACTGTTTTTTGGGGAAATCTCAGTGGCGATTCTCCATGAAAACGAGCAATCTTGGAAACATGCCCGACCCTGTTTCTTGGATCTGATTCTCGCTCACCTTATGCTCACACAAACACACACGCCAATTGTGGTACGCGGTTCTGCCGCATGCGCAAATCAAAACTGTGTTCCTGCAATTGCACTGTTTCTGAATGCGGAGAACAGGACCCCAGAAACCCCCTATGGAGGTGGGTAATGAAAACGTATGAATTTTTTGGCAAAAACCCAAAATGATACTCATGAAAAGTGTATGAATGGCCCATCTTTTCATGAAGCTTACTCACCTGGGATGTATGAATTTGCGATTACAGATGACTTTTACCCAATTTTTTCATCTTTTAGCCCTATTTTCCATGAAAAAAAAACCAAATGGGTTTGAGAAGTGAGAAATTTGGACCCCGTCCCCGAATAACCCGGATTTCCCCTAATGAAACGTGTATGAATGAGCGTTGGAAATGTATGAATTTTTGCAAAAACCCAGATTTTACATTACCCACCTCTATAGGGGGTTTCCGGGGTCCTCGGAGAACGCGCTGCGAGAATCTCCAAAATGAATGGTACGTGGCCTTATTTTCAAGTTTCCAGATTTCTTAAATGTTGCTGGTCAAGTCCTCAAAATCAGCCCCGAAGTTCTCTATACGATTGGATTGTGAATCCCCCTAGTCCTACTGGAGACAGGACGTTGAGTTGTGGGTACTTAATCTACAACCCGCAGTGCCCACTTTGATCAACCTTCCGATATTTGCCTGGTGGATTGCATTTTTGAACAGCCCCTTAACAAATTGAGACGCGAAGTGTGAGACAGAGGACACTTCGCATTTCATGCTCAAGTAGCCTGATAAACTCTCCCTACTCAAATCAGGGAAGTTCAATCAAGCCTCAGGCATACATATATCAAATCTAGAGTCAAAACATATTCCTCATTCTCATATGGATGCGGCCATCAAAAGTAAAAATTAGGGTGTGGAAGTTAGGTCATTAAAAAAAGTCAGAAAAGACAAGTTAGGTAAGTGGGTGGACAAATTGAGAGAGATTTGACCAACCATCCCCACTTTCTGGCAGCCATTTTCCAACACTTCATCAACAATTAGTCTGATAAATTCAGTATTGAGGTCTGGATTAAACTACTGAGCCAATTGCAAGTTGCAACCTTCTGTGTATGGAAGTACCTTTCCTCAGTTCGACATTTTAAGAGCTTGACAATTCTGATTATGACAGCTAGTTACAGTCTCAACTATTAGGCCCCGTACCATTTGTTTTGGGTGATTCTCGAAGCGGGTTCTTTGCATTCAGAAACAGTGCAATTGCAGAGCACACTTGTGATTTGCGCATGCGACAGAATTGCGTACCAGATAGGAATGATTGTCGTGTGTGTTTGTGCGAGCATCAGGTGGGCAAGAACCAGATCCAAGAAACAGGGTCAGACCTCTTTCTAGGATTGCTTGTTTTGATGGAGAATCGCTCCTCGGATTTCCCCAGAAACTGGTGCCTGTGGTACGCGTTTCAGGGGAAAATCGATTCTCACAAAAAAAAATCAAAAATATGCCCTAGGAACGATTCTGAGGGCCCTATGGTACGCACCCTTAGTCTAGCTTATTTGATGATTTGGACTGTGGAGTAATATTCCATGCATAGTACAATGATAGAAGAAAGCTCCAGCTATGAAAACTAGGGCAAAGAAATAGGAACCAAATAACATGTGTCCTATGTAATACAACTAATCAACCACAGAAGAAAAGGGAAAGGAAAAGATGCAAGTATACAAAACATAAACGAGCGAGACTTTATTGTATGATGTGAGGTGTATGTAGTCGGGCGCGGGAGCAGGAATGCGTGTGTAAGAGTACAGATGGGGTAAAGCAATCAACCAGGCCAATCGGATTTAAATATAGCGTACACAATGTCTGTTTGGACTCGAATAGGTAGGAGGAGCATGCAACACCCCCCCCAAAAAAAAAGAGGAGAGAGAAAGAGCAGAGGAATGGTTACGAGTTGGTGTATTGCAATACGCCTTAAAATGATTCACGGCAGAAGAAAACAAAAAAAAGGATGTTAGAGAGCTGGGAAAATATGATTGAACGAGTTGAAGAGAGGGAGAGAGTGAGACGCGTACAGGGGGGAGAGAGAAAGGAGACAAACCAAAGAGGAAGTTGATCGCTGATCCCGAGAGAATGGCTAGTTGCGTTCTCCGATCCAGTAGGTCTGTCCGGAAGAAAAAGATGGGTATGATGGGAAAGAAAAATCCAATGCAGAGTCCTTTGAAGAGAGTGGAATAAATCTGTGTTCCCATTCCTTTAACCAGAAAAAAAAAACCAGAAAGGATTAGGATGAGAGATGGCAAGTCAAAAGGAAGATGGATGATTGAATCTGACCATTGTCGACGCCATCCTGGGTGGAATTGAGGCCTTCGAGCCATTGTTCTTCCATGGCGCGAGCGTGTTCCTCTTCGTCGGTATCGACGAAGCCAGTGGGACTAGTGAGGAACTCGTGTTCGGCATGGAACTGGCGGCGGACCTGTTCGATATCTTCTTCCGAGAAGCCAGCTTCAGCCAGACGGTCGAATCCTGAGAGGGGCCTTGTTTGTGAAGAAGAGTCGTCCGCTGCGTGTGATGAAGCGAGTGGATCCAAGTCTGATTCCGGTGTAGTCTCGCTCGTGATGGTGGGCGACATCATCTCTCCCACCGCGCATTGTAGCCATACCACCGTTTCCGTCTGGGTCGTCCCTCCTCCCGTCGTCGTGGGTTCTACCTCCTTTCCCTTTCCTTTGCTCTTCACCCCTATCGCCGCATCGTAGCCTCCCTTGACCGCACCCAACGCTCCACTCACGGCATCTCCTAATACCCTCGTGACCGTCTCTGTCTGCGAGAGTTGAGAGGTTTGTCTCTTGAGAAGCAGTTCTGTCCATGGTACTAATAGTGTGCCGTCCGTTAAGACCCGTCCTAAGTAGATCTGTGTCAAATGCAGATGTGAATTCCTTTCTCTTGTCAGACTCTTTCTCTTACTCCAGTTTCCATTTGATTGAGGATTACAAGTAGTAATGACTTACCAACCTCAGATGTCTGGATGCGAGAGAAGGCCGTAGGAGTTGAATCTTGAAGGAGATAGACATAAGTATCAGCTCGGAAAGGAAGACTGTGTGAAGAGATATGAATATTTTGATTTGACCCACCCGTCGTTTGAAGTCCCGCACGCTTTCTCTGTCGCCCACCCAGACGTTGAGCAAGTCGGGGACGGATCCATCGGACGCGAAGCGGATATTGAACGTGAGGGAGACATGGTTATCGTGATCGACTAGGGCGGTGTCGAGCGCCGCTGAGAGTGTGTCGGCGGGGATGGGCTCGATAGCTTGGTAGGGATAGGGGATGGTAGTTTGGCTGTCAGTTTGTGTGTCCTGTCTGGGGATGCGACTGCCGGGTGGTGCTGGTTCTGGTTCTGGTGCTGGGAGTGGTGCTGGTGGTTCGTCGAGTGGGTTCATCGCCGGTCGTTTTACTCTTCCGCTCTACTCAAGCACACACTTCTTTCCCCATCCAGCCTGTGACCACCCGCAGGGGTAAGCCCCCCACCACCACTCCCACTGTGACCTCTCCCGGCGAATCAACAGGGGACTCACAATATCTATTTATTCGTGTATGTATGAACAAAATCTACAATTCCTCAAGATACATCTTTGTTGGAACTCTGCTGTTCTTTCAATAAGTCCGTTCTTACTTCTATGTATCTCATCAATACTTTTTCAAATCTTTCCCATCTTTATTTATGAAATCTAATGGATCTATCTATTTATCTACCCCATTCATCATTGAAGTGCTGTGCAGCTCCAGAAATGATGAAATCAAAAGCTCCTTTCCCTCATTTTCCTCCTGGTATCTAGTGGAGTCTTTCCACAAAGATGACTCAACATGTTTTTGTCCCTCTTTTCTTCTCTCATTTATTACTGTGGCCCAGATTCACGGTGTCAACAATTGTTTAGACCTTGCTTGATGGTGGCAACTTGATTTGGATTGATTTTATAATCACCAAAAAACAAGTTTGGAAATTGTAAATAACAGTGTAGAAATCAAGAAAGTTGGACAATAGGAAGTCCTTTGTTCAATATGGAATGGGGTATCACCACCTGTTGGGTGGTAAACTGAGACTTGTGATTTTGATGAGTATGTAGAACTCAGATTGAGTCTGCTAGTAATTGGAGCCCTTTGACTCTGTAGGGTGCTACAGAGTCAGGTCTAAATTTCCAATTTCTAAATTGGATGACTTCCCGTTGGGTCTGTAGCCCCCTACAGAACCAAATTTGATATTTCAAAAATCAAATTTGATTTACACACGGGTTTTAAAATACCTACAGATAATCTACCCACAATGGCAACCATCCACACAACCATCTGCACAACCATCTGTGACCATGGCACCAACCACCCAAAACAACTCGGCAAAGAAGAAAACTCCTGCCGCTATGCAACAAGCACCTTCCAGTACTCAGAGACAACCAGCTTGCGCAAAAGGTGCTCAAGGGGATTCTACCGTGGACTGTGTGGAACTAGTCAAAGTGGTCAAGTATTTCTTGCCTCTAGGCTCTCAGGAATGGGCAAAAGTTCAAGACGCTATAACTCCGTCTATGCGCCCAAGAATAAGCCAGATTCCATCCAAAACAAGTTCCGCGCACTAGTTAACCAGTTCAAGCCAACGGGAAATCCCCATTGTGAACTCCACATCTGTGACGCCAAGGAGACTCAGAATTTGATCAATAATTGTGCGAGTGTCCTGGCCCTTAATGATTGAGAAAATGAAGATGAAGAGTGATTTTTTTCTCTTTCACTTGGTAGGTATTGATCTGATATTTGGTTTTTTTAGCAATGGTGTTGGAGCTCCAGTGGCAATGTCTTTAGCTGATAGTGAAGATGCTCAGGACATTGGCATGGATGATTTGCAGCTGTCTGGCTGGAAGAATACACAAACGGCCGCCAACAATGATGACAGCAAGAGCTCAGAAAACAAAGATGACAATGAAAAAGAGGAGGGCCTTTGTTATCCTGATCCAATTTCCTTTCCTCCCAAAGGTACATCTCAGAGCACCTCTCACACCAAATTGCCTGACTCAGTGGTTCCCCACCATTTCAGTGCTGTTGCACAGAACTTGCGTCCCTCCAAAGTTGGTCCCCACCAGACCTCTTCTGCTCAAAAATCTGCAACGTCCAATAGCCCGATGAAGGCTTCAACCCGTGTGGGGAGTCAATTGGCCTCTGGTGGCAGTCTTGAAGATAAGATTTTGAAGGCTCTTGATCCTGCAAGCCGTGAGGAGCGGGACAACCAAAACAGCATGGTCCGTTTCTATTTGTCGCAGCTGCGTGATGCAAACAGACAATCGATAAGCTTCAAGACAAAATTCTTTAGTTGCAATCAGGCAATCAACAGAAGGTGACCAATCTCCAAGGGAAGATATAAAACCTTCAAGAAAAAAACACCAAGCTCAGAATTGTGAACCAGGCGTTGAAGAGCAGGCTTGAATTCATGCAGGTCCCACCAGGCATGTTCTTGGCCCACCAAGGCTTGCATTCACAGCCTCCTGCATTTTCAACCACATCAATGTCATTTGGCGCAGGCTCAACCTCTACAGACGTCCCTCAAGGCCCCTCTCTTGCCAATTTCAATCCCACCTTGAGTGACATATAATTGATATATTGCTCAACATCACCCTTCTCACATGTTTCCTTTCTCACATTGTCACTCTTTTTTTCAATCTCTCTCTTTTTCATATTGATATTATTGAACTTGTCATTCAAGGATTGAGCCACAGAGTGTACGCGCACCATGTCTCAGATTGAGACCATAAAGTGGTCTTGTTCATCAATTGAGTCATAGATGAAACAGTGATGGATCTCAATAATTGATTACCGTGACAAATAAACCTTAGTATGAGAGGAAAAAATTGCAAGCAAGAGAAAGAGCAAGTCAAAAAAAATCCTAGAGCCAACTGTTGTAATAGTGGCTAATGCGACAGCGTTGCTGGATGTCAGGGAAAAGCATTTTGTGAAAACCCCTTGAAAGTAGCTCGAAGTCGTTCTCAACATCCTTACACACTCTTGCTGTTTGATTTATTCCAACTGATCAACAGCAAAGTTGATGTAATCAGACAGCCAGATGGATTGTATTGGCTCAAGACTTGTTGTTGGTTGCCGGCAGGGGTAATTTCAGGCGGCTGAAGGATCCCTGTATTGCCCCAATCCCCCATTCCGCTGCTTGACGTGCAGAGACAACCTGTTTGTTAAGAACCTTCAGCTGCACAAATTCCCTTGGGTCCGTGGGAAGCCTGTCCCCCTTCTTTTTAGGGGCCAGAATGCAATAATCCAGTCAATTGGTGCAACGAGGAAATACCGTGTCAGCAAGAATACAAAAACCAGGCAGAGTATTGTTCAAGAGCATGCTGTACAGCTGTTCATCCACATGAGAGTTGTGCCAGGATCCAGGTGCGTTCAAGATTGCATGTATGATAGTGCTGTCAGGTGCAAATGTGAGTACATTGCTACAGTAATGCAAACACGTCCATCCATTTTAATATGCATTCTGTAACCTACAAACAGATGTTTGTTAGCATCAAAAAGAGAAATCTGGTATAATTTTCACTTAATTGCTGCCTTACTCTTCATCATCTGCTACATGGACCAGAAGGTTCAAGCCATTGATAAATCCAAAACAATTTGTGAGCAATGGGTTTTCATTTTCAATCATGTAACTGTAGCCCCGGCACTTCTCTTTGAATGAGGGCCATGTGATCCGTGAAATAGTAGACTGTCCCAAGCATGGACAAGATTGCAAGAGCAAACGGCGGCAGTGATTGAGAAAATTTGCTGTCAGCCTGTAACAAGTATGCGGCCACGGTAGAACTGAGCCAGTGAAGCAACAGAGCAAGTGCTCCGGCAGAGTCAAGGGATTGGCAAGATGGCTGAGGTGCTCTATTTGTGTTCACGTCACCCCTTGGGATTGTTGATGCGTTCCATGCAAGGTCAAAAGGTACTAAAATGGATTCAAAGGTTTGGACATCAACCCCCATAACAGTCACGAATGCCCGGTTGTTGCTAACAGAGCGCATGTGAGTCCAGGCACTTCTTGAACAAGGGTTTCCGGGAAGGTCTTGTTGAGTGAGGTACGTTTGCAAGGATCGATGAACTACTGGTTTTCCCAATATGGCTAAGGCAACAATAGCAAGGATAATGTCTTTGTCTTCTTTGTCTTGGCAGTCTTTGTCTTTGTTGATGATCATAGAGGTGAGCATTGTGGTTTGTTGAGTTGAATCTGGCCGGTGATGTGGCTGTAAATCAGTTGAGTAAATCTGAGAGGTTGGAAACGACGGGAAGAAAGATCTACAGGGGGCTGTAATTTTAGTTTTTGAAGCATTAAATCTGATTCTGTAGGGGGCTACAGACCCGACGGGAAGCTCATCCATTATTTTAGTCAAGTTTTGCAGGGGGGTGTAATTTTAGCTTTTGAACCTACACATTTGATTTGGAATCTACAGATCTGACTCTGTAGACCCCTACAGAGTTGAAGGGAAGTCCTTCACTGGACCTTACATACTGGCTGGACTCCAATGTACAAATATAGCTTCAAGTTTCCTGGCTAGATCCAGAATTGTTGATGGTGCAAGTGATATACGTATGTAGATAGAGATGAATGATTTGTTGACGGGGTGACGGCCATTAGGGCGCGTGGGTTCATGTGGATGACCCTGCACTGCACTGCAGGATGGACATTTCACCGGTTGAGATCCCAGAGAGGAAAATGAAAACTCTCCAGAACCACTTTCCACCCGAAGGACGAGCGGAACAGGTGATGAGCTCTTCATCACATGTTCATAGTGACCATCCAAACTGACGCGTGTATGTACATATGATTACAGGATAAATCAACTTCACACGCGTTTAGGTTCTTCTCGAGTGATTGATCCAAAAGAAGGGATCAGAATAGGCGAGTTTGACCATTTTCCAGAGACTGCACGTCCCCCACCTGACGGTAGCTTCTCTTGTAAAAAACATTAGGATTATCATGAGTACCAAGCCGATCAAGTTGCTCTACTGGTCCGTGTTTTTTTTTTTCTAAGGAAATGCATTTATCCTCACTTCAACCTGAACAGTGTCTGGATGTACTTCTGGAACTTGAGTTCTCTTTAGGTTTCGGACAGATTTGCGCCTTCACGATTCTCCTGCGCTTTTGAAAGCTCTCGACCTGGGTCCGGCTGAATTTTATCCCGTCTGGTGCTGGGATCCCTATTACGTTTACAATACTCCCGTTGGACCGAATAGATGGCGATTCTTACTGTGAGTCTTCTCTCGCCTCGATGTTTTTTAAATTACGGCGCTTTCAATTTGACTGAGCCAGTCTGCTCGTGGATTATACTCCCTCCGCTGTCCCTTCCCCAGAGATTCGATGAACGATCTTTCAAAATCGATCTCTCGCATTAATGACCACTCCAAACTGTTTGTCATCAGGGGAGAACCATCCATCACATTACCCTATGTGTGGCGCCGCTGGGGAATCACTCATTTAGCCTTTGAAGAAGACGATGATAATCTACATAGCCGACCGCGAGATGAATCCGTCATCAAGGCTGCAAAGGATGCCGGCGTTCAAGTTATTACCACCTCTGGCCATACACTCTATCCTCAAGAAGAGGTTATGGCGGCAGCAAAGGGAAATCTACCTGCAAGCTATCGTGGCTTTCTAAGCGCAATCGAAAAAATCGGTCCACCTTTACCAGCCCGTGATCCGCCTGGTTCACTTCCCAACCCTGGCCCTACAACCCTCGACGATCCTCTACCCTCAGAGTTTTTGGAGCAATGGAAAAAAGCCTGGACAGACCGACTACAACCCAAAGAAAAAGACGTGAACGCCAGGAACCGAGTTGCTGACGATCAGGCTTACCGCTCTCCTCACCCTCTCTCGGGTCCCACAGGCAATTTTGAAATCCCAACGATGGAAGAACTTGGGATTCGGCCGGCTACAAGCCATCATCGTGGTGGTGAGAGCGTGGCTCTTCAGAAACTAGAGGATTACTTGAAAGACAAGCAGAAGGTATTGAAATTCGAGAAGCCCAAAACTTCCCCTGCCGAATTTGATCCCGCATCCAGTCAGTCTCTCCTTTCTTTCTCCCCTCCGAGAAATCCAATCCATGCACCTAACCGATCATTCGATTCTTCGATTCAACTAGCAACAACTCTCTCGGCACATTTAAAGTTTGGAACCCTATCGCCGAGGTTATTTTATGAGCGACTCAAAAAAATAGAACATGAAAACCCGAAACAAAAGGCCACAACTCCGCCAGAATCACTAATTGGACAGCTGCTTTGGCGAGATTTCTTTCACCTGCAGCAATCCGAAATCAAGAATTATCACCAAATGGATGGGAATCGTATCTGTAGATCCCTCGATTGGAGATTGAAAGATAAAATTGACCATCATCTAGAAAATGCTCATCAGAACCAGGAAGATTCAGAGGCTGAAGAGAACTTGAAGGCATGGACAAATGGGATGACTGGCTTCCCGTGGATTGATGCTATCATGCGCCAGCTGAAAACCGAGGGATGGATGTCAGCTTTTTTTTTTTTTGGACTTGGACAAATCACTCGAGATACTAATACATTTTGTTTTTATTTCTCTAGTCATCACTTGGCGAGGCACAGCGTGGCTTGTTTCCTGACACGGGGACATCTTTATATATCTTGGGAAAGAGGAGCCGAAGTTTTCGACGACTTGTTGATTGATTGGGACCCGTCTTTAAATTCTGGAAATTGGTAACGAAGAAGACCTGGTTGCTCTTTTGTTGATAGAAATGACTCAACTGTTTTTTTATCTGTTTGTTTTTTTGTTGCGGTTTCAGGATGTGGCTTTCCGCTTCGGCCTACTTCCATCAATACTTCCGTGTCTATTCTCCTGTTCAGTTCGGTAAAAAGTTCGACCCTAATGGCAACTTCATTCGCCACTTTTGCCCCGAGCTGAAAGATTTCCCAAAACAATTCATTTATCAGGTTAGTCCACTGATCTCAGTGCGATTATTGCATCACCCTTCCGCTTTTGTTTGCTACACGTTGACTTTTGTATTTCCATCATGCTTTTGAAGCCTTGGTCAGTCTTATTATTCTCATGTTAAAATCAATTATCTAGTCTAACGCCATACAGTCACTGTTCCGAAATCCAAAAAAAGGGAAGCGCCGATGGCCGTTCAAAAAAAGGCTAATTGTGTGATTGGGAACGATTACCCGAAACCAATTGTTGATGAGAAAGAAGCCAGACAGAGTTGTCTGAAGAAGATGAAGGAAGGATACGAGAAGAACCAGTATGGGACTCATCGCACAAACCCATCATCATCATCATCATCCTCGCCCCGCAAAAGAAAGGATAACCTCTCCTCGCAGGCTTCTACTGATACGCCCGAGCCTAAAGTGGCCGCTCAACATAGCCGCTCTACCGTCAAGAGGAAACCTACCCGTGATGTTGCTTCTAGTTCTACTGCTGATGGTCGATCTAAACAACTCAAATTGGATTTCAAACCTAACAACTAAACTCGTCTTGGAAATCTGATTTCACTTTTATTCAACCCTTGACTGTATCACTCTTCTTACCTGTAGCCACACACCATTTGCATTTGTTTCTTTTATCATCATCTCATTGGATTGATCTTAGAACAACCAAACAGTTCTGCTCCTTTGATTGAAGATCATTCTTCAAATCTTGACTCCCTGCCGTGAAGGCGTGTAACACATCACTCATCCAAGCATGTCATTTTTTGATTCAAAACTAGAAAGATCTGAAAAGGAGAAATTAAGGGTTGATTGAAGTACTTGGATCATCATACTATTACAGAGAGCACAAAAAACATGATTACTGATAGGTATGATCATCTGAAAAAACATGAGCAATTTATAAAAACACAACTGCAATTCATGATAAGAGAGTAAAACCAAGATATTTGACAGATGCTCGAAATTATCCCACGCTTCTCATAAGAAAACTTGGATCATAAACAGTTAAGAACTGTTGCTTGTCATTTTCATCTTCACTGCGGCCAAGCGGTGACGTCAACTGAGTTGATATTTTTCAGGATGCGAAATTGTTGAGGCAGTATTCTCCATGACTGTACCGGGCACTGGATAAATCTTCTAGCGCTTTGGAGAAGTTGAGGGTACTGCGAGTCTGGAAACCCTGCTTAACCTTGATTTCGTCTATTACACGTTCGAAGGACTGCTCGGGGGGGACGCTGCTTCGATAAACTGTCAAAGCGACCTCCTTCGACTTCATGGAGGATGCGGAGGAAGTGAGCAGCGTTCCGCCTGATTTATCCTTGTATAACCTCCACTAGCAAATGATAGAAACAACCGGGGGATCAGATCGGGGCGCGAAATTCTCGGGTAAGGGTGATTGCGATGAAGAAAATACTCACGCAATGCCAGGAAATCGGGATAGCTGACCAGGTGCCAGAAGCAGTGACTAACCATACTAAGACTCGAAGTATTTTGGGGCTACAAATGTTTGATGAATTGGTATAAATTCAACTCATTGTTAATACCTTAAGACGACTGTGGGAATAGCTGACTTTGTAAGAGCTTGCTCATTTGCCACAATGCCCAAGACCAAGTTAGACATAGCGGTAAGTATTGCGACAACAATACATAGCGCCCTGACAATCAGATGGACTGCACGTATTTGCCAAATAACTCAGATTTAATCAGTCATAAACTTACTAAACAAAGTGTACGGTGATCACTAAGAATTGATGAACATACGGAATTGTGGGTTTGATCTTACGGTTGTCAGAATATGAGTCGCTCGGTCGCTCATGACGATGACACTCTCATGCAGTCCATAAGTGAGTCTATAACCTAATACATGAAGTCAGTCCATGACAAACATGGATGCTGACTCTGTATCTTACCCACAACCCTTTCAACCGCCCTCAGGTGATGAGTTAGGACGAGTCGGGCAAGGCGACAACAGCCAAGGAACCACCTAGGTCCTGACCACCCTGATGGTCAGGACCAGGCGATGAAACTTAGGCCGCCATCTCTCCCCTGTGAGTCTAAGGGATAAGACCCTGAAATCCGCTATCCAAGCAAAGTATAAAGCCTGACTATTGGAGCAGTAAGCTGACCCCCTCGTCGACTTTTCCTTCTGCCAAATAAGCACTATCTCACCGAAACTCTATCCTGTATTCTACAAACCTCTCAATACACCTTACCACTCTTGTCCAGTCGACCCAAGAGCTTATCTTCCTTTTCACTTCCGAACTCACATGCCTGGAGCATACAGTTCCTTTCCCCTTCCTAAGTCGCTATAAGCGTCGCCCCCTCTTCTTGTTTCTTTCATCAGCCTCGTGCTATCACTTCTCTCCCAGCGCGCCACGCGTACTTCTTGTCTCTCACATCTTCCAACTATCTTCCTTGTCTCTTATCCTGAACCTCACGTTCCCATCACCTGTTTTATACCTAAGTCGTCCCTGTCTTAGGTAAGTTACACACATCACCCATGTTCTTCTTCATTGTACATACTTATGACATAACGGACTCTAATGAACATAATCTTAGTTTTCTGAATTCTCACAGATTTACAGTCATCCAGGCATAACTCTTCAGAGCTACCTCATCGGATCACTAGGCAGGAACGACTGCGATGGCCGGCGAACTTAGTCTCAAAGACCAACTATCTGTTCTTCCCACTCTCGTTGGCGATGATAACTATCCCATGTGGAGCAGGCGAATCACGGCATTCCTCCGACATCGCGAGCTATACAAAACGGTCACGGAGGATCCTGGTCTTGTGCCCACCTCAGCGGTTAAGAAGAAACTTTCTGAGGCCGCTAATATTCTTCTCACCAAAATTGGCGACAAGCTCTATAATCGGATCATCACTGACACCAATGATAACAACGGCTTTCTCATCTGGACTCGTATCAAAGAGCTATTTGCTCAGCGCACAGGTCTTCGTCTCAGTCGATGCCTGACTCAATGGCACAAACTCCGATACGAGGGTAGTCTCACCGACTATTTGGACCAGGTTGAGACATGTCTGGCCTCGTTTGATTCTATCTCCTACGTCCAAGACGGAGCTGCGATCTGTGGTGTCATCACCTCTGCTCTATCCGAACAACGTGGCAGCTTAATTGACCCCATTCTGACCAACGATATCCTGATGAATGACCCTGTACTCTTGATGACAAAGCTCCGCGACATCGCCTACAATGAACGAACTCGCAAGAAGCCGGCTCATTCTGAAACCCCTGCTACAGCCATGTCCACCAATTCTCGCACCAGGACTCGCAGTGGTTGCCGAGGCAAGAAGCACAATCCTGCTGCCAAGACCCACACCGAGGACAACTGCTGGGCCATCCACCCCGAGAAGAAAGAGAAGTATCTCGCCGCCCAACACCACACCACCGCCGTCTCCTCTCAGCATCAGGTTCCTGCCTTTGCCGCCATTACCACAGCCCATTGTCATCTCACCAGAGCGCCTGGACCTACCACTGTCCTTGACTCAGGCGCCTCACACCATATGTTCAATCGCTTGGAATTCTTTGAAAATACTGAAGTATGCTCCATTCCAATCAGCACTGGCAGAAACTCCACCGACCTGAGTGCAATCCGAGTTGGCACTGCTGTTATCTCCCAGTCGGATGGACGCATCCTTCGTCTCAAAGATTCACTCTTTGTTCCTGGGTTAAGCCGCAATCTACTCTCTCTCACCAAACTCGTCAAACGTTCGGCCCTCATCCAGCGTGAAGATCAAGTCACCCGTGTCACCATTGACGACTCGATCTCTTTCATCTGTCACCACCACAACGATATCCTTGAAGTGGCTGGTGAAATCGGTCCAGTATCCCGAGACATCTTTGCCCTTATCTCCACCACCCACTCGACTGCCATCTCCACCTTTGAAACTTGGCATCGTCGGCTAGGACATGCCAGCATTTCTCGCATCAAATCCGTTCTCCCTGGTGTTAGCCTTGAGAAATCCGGGTCGTGTGACAGCTGCATGAAAGGCAAGGTTGCCCGTGTACCCTATAACGGACACTTTGATCTCACTCATCAACCCCTTGAAGTAATCCACGCTGACTTGGTTGGCCCTATCACTCCCTCCACTAACTCGGGCGCTCGGTATTTTCTCACGCTTGTTGACCAGCACACCGGATTCATCAGTGTCACGCTTCTCAAGCGTAAATCTGACGCAACTACGGCTATACTCGACTTCAAAGACTTCTATGAAAAACAGACCGACTCATCCATGAAGAAACTCATCTCCGATGGAGGGGGGGAGTTCTGCAACAAAACACTCTCCGCCATCCTCAAAAGTCATGGTATCCAGCACAACGTGTCTCCTCCGTACACCCCTCAACACAACGGTATCGCAGAGCGCGCCAACAAGACCATCATCAATATGGCGCGCTGCATGCTTGTACAGTCTCGACTTGCCAAAGAGTGGTGGGGGGAGGCAGTTAGAACCGCTGCTCTCACGACTAACTGTCTTCCCTCCCTTAGCAAGAGTCGCGTCTCTCCGCTCGAACAACTCATGAAGAAAGTTCCCAACATGGCATTCTTCCGTCCGTTTGGCTGTAAGGCCTGGGTCATCAAACCTGCTGAAAAACGGACCAGCAAGTTCGACGCCATCTCCTGGGACGCCATCCTATTAGGGTATAGCAACGACTATTCTTGTTACCGGGTAGTTAAAGTCGAGTCAATGGAAATCACCGATACCAAACAGGCATACTTTGATGAATCTGTTTTTCCACCTCTGCGCGCGTTGTGCCCAAGCAACGATCTTCTTCCCCACGCCAGCCTACCCGACTTTCTGTCCACAGCCATCCTTCCCTATGATGATGACGATGAAGACCCTCCGCCCGCTCCCGCCCACTCTCACCATGAAGATGAAGTAATGGATGAGGACCTCCCCGACCATGAAGATGAAGTAATGGCCGAGGAGGATGTGGATTCTCCCGTTGATGATCAAGAATCCTCTGGCAGTAACCAACCGCGCAGGCGCCTCATTCTTCGTCTTGGCCCGCACCCCACTCGCGTTACTAGCGATATCAATCCCTCCAATATTCTTGCCCGTCGTACTCGAGGTCCTGTTGCTTTTTCTGTAACCTCCACTGAACCATCCAATCACCGCCAAGCCATGTCTTGTGATGACAACATTCAATGGAAGGCAGCTGAGGCTGCGGAGATCTCCAACATGATGAAACACAACGTCTGGACAGTGATTCCCCTTCTTCCTCATCACCACACCATTCCCTCTACCTGGGCTTACAAAAAGAAGCTTGGAGCTGATAACCAGGTTGTCGAGTTCAAAGCGCGGATTTGTGCGCAAGGCTTTCGCCAGACCTATGGTCTTAACTTTGAACTTAAATACGCCCCAACTGGAAAACCCTCTTCACTCCGATTCCTCCTTTCCATAGCCATCGAACGTGGACTTCTCATTCACCAGCTCGACGTCAAAAGTGCATTCCTCACATGTGACCTTGATGAAGAAGTACTCATGCTTCCCCCAGCTGGCTACTTAGCGGATCAACGTGTCGTTTTGCGCCTCAACAAAGCAATCTACGGTCTCAAGCAAGCATCCCTTGCGTGGTATCGTCGCCTCAACACCTTCCTTGTCTCAATCGGTTTCTCGGTCTCTGATGCCGATCCCTGTGTCTTCTGGAGACAGGATCCGACTCCTCTCTGGATTTTCGCTCACGTTGATGATCTCATTATCATCGGTTCTGATCCATTGTTCTTCCGCTCCCAGATGGAAAAAGAGTTTCAGATTAAGTACATGGGGGACGCTGCCTTTTTGCTTGGCATGAAACTCGATCGACACACTTCTGGCATCGTTCTTCATCAGTGCCAGTACATTCAACGCAAACTTGTTGAATTTGCTGCCTTTGACCTACCTCCTGCCTCTTGTCCTTTGGATCCCAAATCCCGTCTCTCTAAAGCGTCTGCCTCCGATCATAACCAATTCCTGGCTCTCAACATCAACTATCGATCACTGATCGGCTCGTTGAATCACCTCAGTGTGCTAACTCGCCCGGACATCTCGTTTGCCATTAGCAAACTCTCTCAATTCCTTGAGAACCCTGGATTGACTCATTACACCGCTGCCATGCAAGTCCTTCGCTTTCTCCATGGGACGATGTACAGGGGTCTAAACTTCAAGAAGCAGGACATCTACACCCTCAAGACCTTCATTGATGCGGACTGGGCCAACTGCCCTGACACGCGCCGATCTCACACGGGGTTCCTAGTCTTGCGAGACTCTCATCTCATCTCCTGGAAGTCTACCAAGCAGGCTACAGTGTCACTCTCATCGACTGAAGCCGAATACAAGGCGCTCGCTGATGCCTGTAAAGACATCGTGTGGATTCGCAACCTTTCCTCTGAAATTCTTACCGACTCCAACACCGATCCTGCCATCACTTATGTCGACAATCGTGGTGCAATTGATCTAGCACTCAGTCAGATCAGTCAGAACGGTTTTCGGACCAAACACATGGACCTACGCCTGCATTTCATTCGGGACCTCATCGCTCAAAACCTTGTCAAAATCACCTACGTCGCAAGCAATCGGAACATTGCCGATTTTCTCACCAAACCGGTGGGACGCCTGAACATCACCAGAGCCATTGTCACCTTCTCCACCGATGCTTCGAGCATCTCTGCTTTGTGCTCCCAAGCACCAAGCATGTCCGCCTGTCAGAATATGAGTCGCTCGGTCGCTCATGACGATGACACTCTCATGCAGTCCATAAGTGAGTCTATAACCTAATACATGAAGTCAGTCCATGACAAACATGGATGCTGACTCTGTATCTTACCCACAACCCTTTCAACCGCCCTCAGGTGATGAGTTAGGACGAGTCGGGCAAGGCGACAACAGCCAAGGAACCACCTAGGTCCTGACCACCCTGATGGTCAGGACCAGGCGATGAAACTTAGGCCGCCATCTCTCCCCTGTGAGTCTAAGGGATAAGACCCTGAAATCCGCTATCCAAGCAAAGTATAAAGCCTGACTATTGGAGCAGTAAGCTGACCCCCTCGTCGACTTTTCCTTCTGCCAAATAAGCACTATCTCACCGAAACTCTATCCTGTATTCTACAAACCTCTCAATACACCTTACCACTCTTGTCCAGTCGACCCAAGAGCTTATCTTCCTTTTCACTTCCGAACTCACATGCCTGGAGCATACAGTTCCTTTCCCCTTCCTAAGTCGCTATAAGCGTCGCCCCCTCTTCTTGTTTCTTTCATCAGCCTCGTGCTATCACTTCTCTCCCAGCGCGCCACGCGTACTTCTTGTCTCTCACATCTTCCAACTATCTTCCTTGTCTCTTATCCTGAACCTCACGTTCCCATCACCTGTTTTATACCTAAGTCGTCCCTGTCTTAGGTAAGTTACACACATCACCCATGTTCTTCTTCATTGTACATACTTATGACATAACGGACTCTAATGAACATAATCTTAGTTTTCTGAATTCTCACAACGGTATCAATGAAGGTTCGATTTGTGTGATGTGATCTCTGCTCGATTATATTTGAAGGAGCTTCTTGGCTGTTCCAGCTTTGGAGCTGGATGGGACTTGATTGGCTGACAGACGAGGTCGATGAGTGATGTGCCTGTTCATGAAACCTTTGAGCTAATTTACAAAACACCAGAACGAAGACCTGCGAGAAGTTTGGATGTTGAGTCGTGTCAGCAATCGTGTCTGAGGCACGAACTTGCCAAAAGCTGACGGATGTGTTTCTCTTCAAGGAGAGATAATGGGCGTACCAGTGCAGCTATGCATACTAGCGTCAACATCACCCATTGAAATGTGATGAACCAATTCAGTATGTCCTGGAAGTGGATCTCAAAGGTTTGGCCAAGGCTCTCTGCTCGCGCGACGACTTGAGTCAGATTGGTTACAAGTTCGGACTTTTCTTCCATGGAAATGGACGGAATTCCCAGTTGTTCCCAAATGGAAGAGCCTTCCCGTAAAACATTCATGACTGTGACCACCTCATCTATAAATGGGTTTAATACTAAGGTCAACCGCGTAAAAACAGTGATAGATGCGGCGAGCACGCCAATGGGAAAAATAAGAAACACGGCGTTGATTAAGATGGGTGATGGCATCCATTTCCTTGGGCCTTTCGAAACATGATTTCGATTCCGGTAGGAAGAGTAGCTAAATGGCACATTCCCAGGTATTCAAGTCAGCTTTCAAAGGCCATACATCATTCTTTTATATTAGAGAGCCAATCCACTAACATAGCAACCAAGAAGCAATGTGAGAGGAACCAGTAAGTCATAATTTCGCATGTAAACATGACGAGCATCCTTAAAAAGTTGCCCATATTGCAGAATGTTAGCCAAGCACAAGATATGCCGACCCTCCAATTTGTGAAGCAGAATGATATACGTAGTAGAAGAGCTGCATGTATGCGTGGTGACTGCTTACATAGTGGATAACATGGTGTGGGTCGTTCGATCCCGACTACTTGTTACGTTCTTGATTACCAGGAGAATGTAGCCTTGTGAGGCCAGTGACCCCATACACTGTGTGATCGGAATCAAGACATTGGTGTTGACCAGGAATAGAGGGACTGCATGAAGTTTATAAAATGTGCAATTGAACAAGCAGAAACATAACTATGTCCATCTTTCGTTTGCAAATCACCCTAGACAAACCATTTTTTCCATTTTTATCCTCGATGTCCAGCCTCCTGACGAGCCATAGGAATTGTTGGACTCCACGTTGGTAGAGCAGTCCCAATACGACCAGACAGAAAAGAACGATAAGCCAGTGGAGGACGAAGAAGACCCACAAGATATATCGGGTTGTGGTGGTCGACAGCGAGTAAGATAAGGCAGGAGCGGCGAGATCGATCAAGTATTGGAAGGGATTGACGCCAGGTGGAACCTTGCTCAAAATATCCTGGCTCAAGAACCGCCGCTGATGGTGATTCATCAGAGTTTAATGCGCCGTCCGCCACAGACCAAAAAAAGCTGGAAAATACGCAATCACGAATGAAAAGTCAAGTTCAAGAATAAGATTGTAATCTAGCGGCGGCGCAATAGGAAGTGGCAAAGATCAGCCGATGGAGGGGGACTTGGCTCCACCCACGGCTGACCGCGATATAACATTTCAATATGCAGCCGGCCCTGGGTGAGAATTGCGATATTCACCCATGTCAATGGCGGTCAATGACACGCCTTCAGCAGACCTCACCTGACCTCACCGAACTTCCACCTGTGTCTACTACATTTAGTAGTATAGTGAAGCGGCGGACATGTGCACAGTAGAGCCTTTACAGGGGCTTTGCAGTCAGTCAATCCGTTCCGTGAGTTCCGCGGAAGTTTGACCTGCGCGAGCGCTAAGTCCCCCCCAAGTTCGCCTCAACCAAACTTCCCTGTACTCGATTTTTCCGCTCATCCACGGCCCACAATACTGATTTCTGCTTGTAAGGGTCACCCTTACAAGCACTTTTCTATTGCGCCCGATTGACTCCACTCAACCCATTATAACGTTCACCTGCATTGTGACCTCTTCATTTCTTTCTCATCACAAATCAACATTTTCAGTGGAGCATGTACATTTAGCAACAGTCGTTTATGTATTTTTTAGCGAACATGTGAAATCAAACATTGTTTACACAACCCAATAAGTGAGGACGGATCATAAGGCAGGTCTTCAGGAGGAACATAGATGGAAAAACAATACAACCAGTCGGTGGTAAAGGTAAACAACATAACATAAAGAGAATGTAAAAAGCAAAAAAAAAAAATGACAGCCGAGAACAAAGATCGGAACATGTGCTTTATGAATCACTGGCCATTTGGATTTACCTCGTTGTTGATAGCAACATTCAACATGCTTTCCATGAGTGCAGAATTGACCTCATCTTCATCGCCTTCAACATTGTTCTCCAGCTCCTCTTCTTCATTAATACTGGAGTCAGACGTATCCTCAGGGTCGGGGTCGCCAACAATAGGGGGCAACGGTAGATCGTTCACAAGCTGGAACCACGGGTGGGATTCTGGAAGTGATCCGTAGAGTGTGTTCCATAGGTCAACCACGTCACCAGCCCAAGATCGCATCAAGGCCTCGTGCATTGCAAGTTGATCTTGCAGTACTGATACCACTAATGCCACCCTCACTACCTCTTCACATTCTCCCAGATTAACGGACGTGGCCGATCTGAGAGCATCTTCATTCTGAAGGCCTTCAGCTACGCGCGCCTCTAGAATCAAACGATTAGCATATTAATATGGCAATTTTTTGAAACAAGTAAAGCAATACTCAACTTAGATCGTCTATTCTCCCTTTGATGGAACTGTGGAGCTCCACAGCCCATGAGGTTGCGGAGTTCAGTTTGTTTTTGATCATCGTCTGCTCCTCTTTGCTCCTGTCCATGATCAAAAATGCTTGGATCCCAGCTCGGACGTCGGCATTCTTTGCCCACGGTGCTTGTGAATGGAATAAGTAGACGTCTTGCCAAAATGCGCTGTCCAAAGATATGTTGGCAAACGTATGATACGTGAGGGGCCGGTTTTCAGGGAGATTGATTTCACCAGGTGCAAATTTGGTGAGATAGTTGGTCCGATACCCGTTAAACTTCTTTATCGCCGCCTGAATGGGTTTTTTTCGACGTTCAATTGCGGCAAGAATTTTCGTACTGAGGGTTGTGCCAATGTGGGTACCACGGTATAACGGCTGTCGCTCAGCAGATAACTGCACTGCATGGGAATAAAGCTTTGATTTCGCATGCCATATTAGCAATCGCGCATTCTGTTCCTCCTCTGAAATTGTACATAACAAACCACAACAAATCAAAAAAAGATAATCCTGAATGAACAACACATTGAATGGAAAGCCACTCACGGTTAGATCCCAGCAAATGAGCAGGATATGAGGTGAAGTTGACCTCAACCGATCTCTGCTGCTCCTGGTTATCAGCGATCTCAAAAATTGTCTCAATCAAAGATTCAAACGAGGCTGGATTTCGTTCATCGGCTTCCCTGAGTTGCTGCCTAGTATAGGTTGATTGATATTTCAGTTTGGATGTTGGCAATACAAGAGTATTCCCATTTAATAACCAAACAGTCAACATCACCTGAGAGTCTCGAGAGTTGCCTGGCGGTCCAAATATTCAGCCAGGCGCTCACGTTCCTCTGTTTCCAAATTTGAGTGGGTCTGCTGGAAATCTCGTTGATCTCGCCATTGTGCTTCAAAGAAGCCGCGTGTGTAGTTTAGTTGATCGATAGAGAAAGGGTTGCGTGTTTCACATAATCGGTCCAGTTCGACTTTTGCCTTTTCGCTGCGATCAATCGCCATTACTTGTTTGTGCTTGATCCAGTGAACTAAGCCAGATAAAGGTAGAATTCTAGTTTCCATATACTGAATAATCATGTGAGAAAAAAAAACTACATACTGAGAGAAACGATCCCCTTCTTGTTGTGGAATTCAACCTTGTGCTGCAGTGCACCAAGCCTATGGCTCCTAGTGGAATATCGCAAAGGGCTCACAAGAGGTGATAAGTATGACCAAAGTCGTTCCAACCCTTCGCCATCTGAAAGACCCCACCCATCATTGAGACGTGGGCTAAACTCCAACTGGCACTTCCAGTTGTGCACGTATGAGTGAAAGACAGACGTTCCGAAATGAAGTCGGTCTGATGCCTCAGGAAAAAGTTGGCGCTGTGGAAAAGGAGAGTGATGTCAGTGAAGATATCTTGATATGAAGGAGCATTAATGAAAACAAGAAAGATGAGGCATACATACCAATGACAAAAATTTTTTCAACGTACAGCCAATATCGTAAAGCACTCTCACCTCCCGTTCAGGATCTACATCCCTCAGAATCTGGTCCATGATTGCCAATGGATACTTCCTCTTTTTGCCTCCACCGGTGATGTTTGCCATATAAATAGCTGCATCGTGGCGGCAACAGCACCCCATTAATCCAGTGTCGTCGCAAGCTTTCCAAGTTGATTGATTTCGCTTGTTGTCAGCTGCCTTGTGTGAATCTGCACATTGATCGGACTTGAAAGAGGCATGAGTTAGCCAAACAAGCTGCTAACAACATTGTTGATTAGCACTTACTGTGCTTCGGACGCCAAGTAAGTCCTCCTGGTCGTGTATCTTTTTGTTGATTTGAGATATGGCATTGGGGTGGATGAATTTGCTGGGAGTGATGAGTTCTAAGTAGTTCTTGCTGGCAGCAAAGTGATGCCGGTGTTGAAAGTTGCCATTGAGGCAGATTACCAGTGGCTGTGACAGAGAAGATGATGTTGTTCCAAAACATGCAGGGCATGAATATCTTGCCAATTTTTGTTGTTTTGTTAGGTTCATGGAATCGTTGAATATGTCGGTAGATCGATTCACAAGGGTTCGATAGATATCCACAGTGTTTGAAAAGACTCGGCGAAGGTCTCGCTTCTAATATTCAAATGATCAGTTGAGAATCCGTGTTTTGAAACATAAAACGAGTTCAGGAGAAAAAACTTTCCTTGCCTTCCTTGGTAAGCAGAGGATTTGAGCGCTCCTCCAACCAGGCTTGCATCGCATTCATGTACGGAAGGTTTCCGATGGTACACCATTGCCAAAGGTGATTATGAAACGCCAAAAGATTAATTGAAAAGGCCGTCTGGGGTCTGACCGGCGAACATCCCAAGTACCCGTGTCCTAGTAAGCGAACGATGTCGGGGGTACAATTGCAGAAGAGTATTTTTTTTCTCGTTTGAGCTACAAACAAGCAGAATGGATGAGTGTCAGAGATAACATGTTTGAGCCTGACAATCAATCACAAAATGAAACATACTATTCAGATCTACCAAGTCCACCGTCCGAGAATGACAATCTGTTTGTTCGCATTGACAAAACAGATTGGTCATATCTTTTTTCCAATCAGCTGTTGTCCAATTGTGGGTCTCCGACTTGAGTAACAGATAAGCGCCGAGAAGGGATGGTATCACTTTGTCCCAATTCTGCTTCAGTTTTTTTTCCCGGTTTTGTTGGTTGATGAAGGTGTGGTAGTTATGGGCGTGATCTAACAAAGATAAACCTTCTTGAGTGTTGGAAAGGTGGAAATCTGTTTGGCAAAAGTCACTGTTAGTACTGAAGTCTTCCGCTTGCAGGGAGTTCTCGGAGTTGACAAGGTGGTCTGAATCTTCTTGAAGCATTGCAACATCTTGTTCGAGGTGAGGATGAGCCGTAATGATTCCCGGATTAATCCGCCGAAGACCCTCTGCTCCACTTGATAACTGTTCTAAGCGTTCAAGTGCCCGGAGACAATCTTCAATGGGTGCAATACGACGCCGATAGTTAGTTCTTCGCTCCCGGAAGATGCCTGACATTTTGTGTGGAGTGGATAGAAGTGCTGGGGTTGGCTGGAAGATGTTTATTAGCAAAAGGGAAAGGGGATCTTGATGGTAAAGAGCTGAAAAACTGAATGCCATACACAATTATACACTGAGAAAATTATCTCAAGCAAATAAAACAGCACACCTCTAATCACACTCATCAAACATGTTAAATTCAATTCCATGTTTCAGGGAAATTAAAAAAAGGTTCAAGGAATTTAATTCTGAAAGAAAATTTAAGGAAACTTGGATGGTGCCCAAGGAATGGCTGTTTAATGTGTTGTAGTGTTAAGGGTTGAGTGGTAGTGAAAGACAAGTAGGAGTGTGTAATTACGCAACTACACATACACCAAAGCCAAGCTCTTCATCATTAATTCTTTCAGGGTCAAGGAATGTGATTCTAAAGGAATATTCTAGTAAACTTGAATGATTTTCAAGAAATGGTGGTTTGAAGTTTTGCAGAGGTAAGGGTTGAGAAGTAGTGAAATACATGTAGGAGTGTTTATTTGAATTAATACACATACATCAAAGCCAAGTGCTTCAGCAATAATACATTCAATGCCAAGGAATTTGATTCTGAAATCCAATTTGAGTTATGTTGAATGGTTATCAAGGAATGGTTGTTGAAAGGTTTGATGTGGGCAAAATTGATTAGTGGTAAAAAGCATGGGGGAGTGTGTAGCTGAAGAAATACAGATACAACATGTCTAATTTCTTCATCATTGTTACTTTCAATGCCAAGGAATTTGATTCTGAAATCAAAATTGAGTTATGTTGAGTGGTTCTGAAGGAATTGTGTCTGAAGTGCCTGTGGTGGTGAGGACTGAATAAAGTGAGAATTTCAAGAAGGAGTGTTTAGATGCAGAGGTACATATCCAAAAGATTCCAGTGTTTCATCAGTAGTACGTTCATGGTCAAGAAATTAGATTCTGAAAGAATTTTGGAGTTATGTTGAGTGGTTCTCAAAAAATAGTGCTTGAAAGGTTGGAGATGGGGTCAACTGAGTCATGCAAGGGATTTTTTTTAAAATTTCAACATGAATTTGTATGGACTCCTCCCAATTCACAAGTACAAATCAGCCTCCAAACACCATTCCTTAGGAACCACTCAACATAACTCCAAAATTCTTTCAGAATCTAACTCCTTGACCCTGAAAGTACTACTGATGAAACACTTGGATCTTTTGGATATGTACCTCTGCATTTAAACACTCCTTCTTGAATTTCTCACTTTATTCAGTCCTCACCACCACTGACACTTCAGACACAATTCCTTCAGAACCACTCAACATAACTCAATTTTGATTTCAGAATCAAATTCCTTGGCATTGAAAGTAACAATAATGAAGAAAATAGCCATGTTGTATCTGTATGTCTTCAGCTACACACTCCCCCATGCTTTTTACCACTAATCAATTTTGTTCACATCAAACCTTTCAACAACCATTCCTTGATAACCATTCAACATAACTCAAATTGGATTTCAGAATCAAATTCCTTGGCATTGAATGTATTATTGCTGAAGCACTTGGCTTTGATGTATGTGTATTAATTCAAATAAACACTCCTACATGTATTTCACTACTTCTCAACCCTTACCTCTGCAAAACTTCAAACCACCATTTCTTGAAAACCATTCAAGTTTACTAGAATCTTCCTTCAGAATCACATTCCTTGACCCTGAAAGAATTAATGATGAAGAGCTTGGCTTTGGTGTATGTGTAGTTGCGTAATTACACACTCCTACTTGTCTTTCACTACCACTCAACCCTTAACACTACAACACATTAAACAGCCATTCCTTGGGCACCATTCAAGTTTCCTTGAATTTTCTTTCAGAATTAAATTCCTTGACATTGTTGGTATCATTGATGAAGCACATGGATTTGGTATATGTATAATTCTTGAATTATACATTCCTACCTGTCTCCACTACTCCTCAGCCCTCACCACTACAACCTTTCAAACCAGAATTTGTGAGGATATTTTGATTTTTTTCTGGAATTTTTCTCCAGAATGAACTTATCCCACGTTGAAAGTACCATTGATGAAGCACTTGGCTTTGATGTATGTGTATTTGTTCCCCAGCAATCAGGAATGGCTCAGGGGGGCTGTACCCACCATTGGGCCTGTGTCTTTGCTTATAACATCTAGACATATCATCCCGATGGTGGGTACAGCCCCCTGAGCTGTTCCTGGTCGCTGGGGGACTGTACCTACCCATCAGAGGCCAGTGTCCGTAGACGCGTCTACGGACACTGGCCTCTGGTTGGTGAATACAGCCCCCCAGCGACCAGGAATGGCCAAGGGGGCTGTACGCACCGTCGGTCTGGTCTGTGTACTTGAAAAATCCAGTCGCATCAGCCCGATGGTGAGTACAGCCCCCTTAGCTGTTCCTGGTCGCTGGGGACTGTACCTACCCACCTGGCTAGTGTCCGTAGATGTGTCTACGGACACTGGCCTCTGGCGGGTAGGTACAGTCCCCCAGCGACCAGGAACAGCTAAGGGGGCTGTACGCATCACCAGGCTGGTCTCTGTACTTGAAAAACCCAATGGCATCAGCCCAATGGTGTGTACAGTCCTCTTAGCCAACCCTGGTTGCGGAAGGACTGTACCTATTCGCCAGAGGCCAGTGTCCGTAGACGCGTCTACGGACACTAGCCAGGTGGGTAGGTACAGTCCCTCGGCGACCAGGATTGGCTAAGGGGAGCTGTACCTACCATCCTGATGGCATGATGGCATCAGAAGCACCATGAGATTCAGGTCACCCGTGATTGACGCCGTAAGGCTATTCCAATTTCTTTCTTTGCCTCCACGAGAGAAATGGGGGGTACATTCAAATGCAAGTTGGGTGGCACAAAGAATTTGATTGCTAATGTTATTTACTTTTTTTGTTTCACATCATGAGGTTAATCAAGCTTTTCAATTAAATTGAAACTGGCTAATCAAGATTTTTGATTAATGTGGCCTGGTCATCTCATGAATAAGTGAAACTTCTTCTAGATTTCACTTGGTACGTGACTCTGTCGCGTGGTACATGCCTCTGTCACTTGAACCAGCTTGAACCGGTTCTGCTTTCTAGTCTCCTTCCAATCAATCTCAACATTGATAGTCGTTCGATCCCGACTACTTGTTACGTTCTTGATTACCAGGAGAATGTAGCCTTGTGAGGCCAGTGACCCCATACACTGTGTGATCGGAATCAAGACATTGGTGTTGACCAGGAATAGAGGGACTGCATGAAGTTTATAAAATGTGCAATTGAACAAGCAGAAACATAACTATGTCCATCTTTCGTTTGCAAATCACCCTAGACAAACCATTTTTTCCATTTTTATCCTCGATGTCCAGCCTCCTGACGAGCCATAGGAATTGTTGGACTCCACGTTGGTAGAGCAGTCCCAATACGACCAGACAGAAAAGAACGATAAGCCAGTGGAGGACGAAGAAGACCCACAAGATATATCGGGTTGTGGTGGTCGACAGCGAGTAAGATAAGGCAGGAGCGGCGAGATCGATCAAGTATTGGAAGGGATTGACGCCAGGTGGAACCTTGCTCAAAATATCCTGGCTCAAGAACCGCCGCTGATGGTGATTCATCAGAGTTTAATGCGCCGTCCGCCACAGACCAAAAAAAGCTGGAAAATACGCAATCACGAATGAAAAGTCAAGTTCAAGAATAAGATTGTAATCTAGCGGCGGCGCAATAGGAAGTGGCAAAGATCAGCCGATGGAGGGGGACTTGGCTCCACCCACGGCTGACCGCGATATAACATTTCAATATGCAGCCGGCCCTGGGTGAGAATTGCGATATTCACCCATGTCAATGGCGGTCAATGACACGCCTTCAGCAGACCTCACCTGACCTCACCGAACTTCCACCTGTGTCTACTACATTTAGTAGTATAGTGAAGCGGCGGACATGTGCACAGTAGAGCCTTTACAGGGGCTTTGCAGTCAGTCAATCCGTTCCGTGAGTTCCGCGGAAGTTTGACCTGCGCGAGCGCTAAGTCCCCCCCAAGTTCGCCTCAACCAAACTTCCCTGTACTCGATTTTTCCGCTCATCCACGGCCCACAATACTGATTTCTGCTTGTAAGGGTCACCCTTACAAGCACTTTTCTATTGCGCCCGATTGACTCCACTCAACCCATTATAACGTTCACCTGCATTGTGACCTCTTCATTTCTTTCTCATCACAAATCAACATTTTCAGTGGAGCATGTACATTTAGCAACAGTCGTTTATGTATTTTTTAGCGAACATGTGAAATCAAACATTGTTTACACAACCCAATAAGTGAGGACGGATCATAAGGCAGGTCTTCAGGAGGAACATAGATGGAAAAACAATACAACCAGTCGGTGGTAAAGGTAAACAACATAACATAAAGAGAATGTAAAAAGCAAAAAAAAAAAATGACAGCCGAGAACAAAGATCGGAACATGTGCTTTATGAATCACTGGCCATTTGGATTTACCTCGTTGTTGATAGCAACATTCAACATGCTTTCCATGAGTGCAGAATTGACCTCATCTTCATTGCCTTCAACATTGTTCTCCAGCTCCTCTTCTTCATTAATACTGGAGTCAGACGTATCCTCAGGGTCGGGGTCGCCAACAATAGGGGGCAACGGTAGATCGTTCACAAGCTGGAACCACGGGTGGGATTCTGGAAGTGATCCGTAGAGTGTGTTCCATAGGTCAACCACGTCACCAGCCCAAGATCGCATCAAGGCCTCGTGCATTGCAAGTTGATCTTGCAGTACTGATACCACTAATGCCACCCTCACTACCTCTTCACATTCTCCCAGATTAACGGACGTGGCCGATCTGAGAGCATCTTCATTCTGAAGGCCTTCAGCTACGCGCGCCTCTAGAATCAAACGATTAGCATATTAATATGGCAATTTTTTGAAACAAGTAAAGCAATACTCAACTTAGATCGTCTATTCTCCCTTTGATGGAACTGTGGAGCTCCACAGCCCATGAGGTTGCGGAGTTCAGTTTGTTTTTGATCATCGTCTGCTCCTCTTTGCTCCTGTCCATGATCAAAAATGCTTGGATCCCAGCTCGGACGTCGGCATTCTTTGCCCACGGTGCTTGTGAATGGAATAAGTAGACGTCTTGCCAAAATGCGCTGTCCAAAGATATGTTGGCAAACGTATGATACGTGAGGGGCCGGTTTTCAGGGAGATTGATTTCACCAGGTGCAAATTTGGTGAGATAGTTGGTCCGATACCCGTTAAACTTCTTTATCGCCGCCTGAATGGGTTTTTTTCGACGTTCAATTGCGGCAAGAATTTTCGTACTGAGGGTTGTGCCAATGTGGGTACCACGGTATAACGGCTGTCGCTCAGCAGATAACTGCACTGCATGGGAATAAAGCTTTGATTTCGCATGCCATATTAGCAATCGCGCATTCTGTTCCTCCTCTGAAATTGTACATAACAAACCACAACAAATCAAAAAAAGATAATCCTGAATGAACAACACATTGAATGGAAAGCCACTCACGGTTAGATCCCAGCAAATGAGCAGGATATGAGGTGAAGTTGACCTCAACCGATCTCTGCTGCTCCTGGTTATCAGCGATCTCAAAAATTGTCTCAATCAAAGATTCAAACGAGGCTGGATTTCGTTCATCGGCTTCCCTGAGTTGCTGCCTAGTATAGGTTGATTGATATTTCAGTTTGGATGTTGGCAATACAAGAGTATGCCCATTTAATAACCAAACAGTCAACATCACCTGAGAGTCTCGAGAGTTGCCTGGCGGTCCAAATATTCAGCCAGGCGCTCACGTTCCTCTGTTTCCAAATTTGAGTGGGTCTGCTGGAAATCTCGTTGATCTCGCCATTGTGCTTCAAAGAAGCCGCGTGTGTAGTTTAGTTGATCGATAGAGAAAGGGTTGCGTGTTTCACATAATCGGTCCAGTTCGACTTTTGCCTTTTCGCTGCGATCAATCGCCATTACTTGTTTGTGCTTGATCCAGTGAACTAAGCCAGATAAAGGTAGAATTCTAGTTTCCATATACTGAATAATCATGTGAGAAAAAAAAACTACATACTGAGAGAAACGATCCCCTTCTTGTTGTGGAATTCAACCTTGTGCTGCAGTGCACCAAGCCTATGGCTCCTAGTGGAATATCGCAAAGGGCTCACAAGAGGTGATAAGTATGACCAAAGTCGTTCCAACCCTTCGCCATCTGAAAGACCCCACCCATCATTGAGACGTGGGCTAAACTCCAACTGGCACTTCCAGTTGTGCACGTATGAGTGAAAGACAGACGTTCCGAAATGAAGTCGGTCTGATGCCTCAGGAAAAAGTTGGCGCTGTGGAAAAGGAGAGTGATGTCAGTGAAGATATCTTGATATGAAGGAGCATTAATGAAAACAAGAAAGATGAGGCATACATACCAATGACAAAAATTTTTTCAACGTACAGCCAATATCGTAAAGCACTCTCACCTCCCGTTCAGGATCTACATCCCTCAGAATCTGGTCCATGATTGCCAATGGATACTTCCTCTTTTCGCCTCCACCGGTGATGTTTGCCATATAAATAGCTGCATCGTGGCGGCAACAGCACCCCATTAATCCAGTGTCGTCGCAAGCTTTCCAAGTTGATTGATTTCGCTTGTGTCAGCTGCCTTGTGTGAATCTGCACATTGATCGGACTTGAAAGAGGCATGAGTTAGCCAAACAAGCTGCTAACAACATTGTTGATTAGCACTTACTGTGCTTCGGACGCCAAGTAAGTCCTCCTGGTCGTGTATCTTTTTGTTGATTTGAGATATGGCATTGGGGTGGATGAATTTGCTGGGAGTGATGAGTTCTAAGTAGTTCTTGCTGGCAGCAAAGTGATGCCGGTGTTGAAAGTTGCCATTGAGGCAGATTACCAGTGGCTGTGACAGAGAAGATGATGTTGTTCCAAAACATGCAGGGCATGAATATCTTGCCAATTTTTGTTGTTTTGTTAGGTTCATGGAATCGTTGAATATGTCGGTAGATCGATTCACAAGGGTTCGATAGATATCCACAGTGTTTGAAAAGACTCGGCGAAGGTCTCGCTTCTAATATTCAAATGATCAGTTGAGAATCCGTGTTTTGAAACATAAAACGAGTTCAGGAGAAAAAACTTTCCTTGCCTTCCTTGGTAAGCAGAGGATTTGAGCGCTCCTCCAACCAGGCTTGCATCGCATTCATGTACGGAAGGTTTCCGATGGTACACCATTGCCAAAGGTGATTATGAAACGCCAAAAGATTAATTGAAAAGGCCGTCTGGGGTCTGACCGGCGAACATCCCAAGTACCCGTGTCCTAGTAAGCGAACGATGTCGGGGGTACAATTGCAGAAGAGTATTTTTTTTCTCGTTTGAGCTACAAACAAGCAGAATGGATGAGTGTCAGAGATAACATGTTTGAGCCTGACAATCAATCACAAAATGAAACATACTATTCAGATCTACCAAGTCCACCGTCCGAGAATGACAATCTGTTTGTTCGCATTGACAAAACAGATTGGTCATATCTTTTTTCCAATCAGCTGTTGTCCAATTGTGGGTCTCCGACTTGAGTAACAGATAAGCGCCGAGAAGGGATGGTATCACTTTGTCCCAATTCTGCTTCAGTTTTTTTTCCCGGTTTTGTTGGTTGATGAAGGTGTGGTAGTTATGGGCGTGATCTAACAAAGATAAACCTTCTTGAGTGTTGGAAAGGTGGAAATCTGTTTGGCAAAAGTCACTGTTAGTACTGAAGTCTTCCGCTTGCAGGGAGTTCTCGGAGTTGACAAGGTGGTCTGAATCTTCTTGAAGCATTGCAACATCTTGTTCGAGGTGAGGATGAGCCGTAATGATTCCCGGATTAATCCGCCGAAGACCCTCTGCTCCACTTGATAACTGTTCTAAGCGTTCAAGTGCCCGGAGACAATCTTCAATGGGTGCAATACGACGCCGATAGTTAGTTCTTCGCTCCCGGAAGATGCCTGACATTTTGTGTGGAGTGGATAGAAGTGCTGGGGTTGGCTGGAAGATGTTTATTAGCAAAAGGGAAAGGGGATCTTGATGGTAAAGAGCTGAAAAAACTGAATGCCATACACAATTATACACTGAGAAAATTATCTCAAGCAAATAAAACAGCACACCTCTAATCACACTCATCAAACATGTTAAATTCAATTCCATGTTTCAGGGAAATTAAAAAAAGGTTCAAGGAATTTAATTCTGAAAGAAAATTTAAGGAAACTTGGATGGTGCCCAAGGAATGGCTGTTTAATGTGTTGTAGTGTTAAGGGTTGAGTGGTAGTGAAAGACAAGTAGGAGTGTGTAATTACGCAACTACACATACACCAAAGCCAAGCTCTTCATCATTAATTCTTTCAGGGTCAAGGAATGTGATTCTAAAGGAATATTCTAGTAAACTTGAATGATTTTCAAGAAATGGTGGTTTGAAGTTTTGCAGAGGTAAGGGTTGAGAAGTAGTGAAATACATGTAGGAGTGTTTATTTGAATTAATACACATACATCAAAGCCAAGTGCTTCAGCAATAATACATTCAATGCCAAGGAATTTGATTCTGAAATCCAATTTGAGTTATGTTGAATGGTTATCAAGGAATGGTTGTTGAAAGGTTTGATGTGAACAAAATTGATTAGTGGTAAAAAGCATGGGGGAGTGTGTAGCTGAAGAAATACAGATACAACATGTCTAATTTCTTCATCATTGTTACTTTCAATGCCAAGGAATTTGATTCTGAAATCAAAATTGAGTTATGTTGAGTGGTTCTGAAGGAATTGTGTCTGAAGTGTCAGTGGTGGTGAGGACTGAATAAAGTGAGAAATTCAAGAAGGAGTGTTTAGATGCAGAGGTACATATCCAAAAGATCCAAGTGTTTCATCAGTAGTACTTTCAGGGTCAAGGAGTTAGATTCTGAAAGAATTTTGGAGTTATGTTGAGTGGTTCCTAAGGAATGGTGTTTGGAGGCTGATTTGTACTTGGGAATTGGGAGGAGTCCATACAAATTCATGTTGAAATTTTAAAAAAAATCCCTTGCATGACTCAGTTGACCCCATCTCCAACCTTTCAAGCACTATTTTTTGAGAACCACTCAACATAACTCCAAAATTCTTTCAGAATCTAATTTCTTGACCATGAACGTACTACTGATGAAACACTGGAATCTTTTGGATATGTACCTCTGCATCTAAACACTCCTTCTTGAAATTCTCACTTTATTCAGTCCTCACCACCACAGGCACTTCAGACACAATTCCTTCAGAACCACTCAACATAACTCAATTTTGATTTCAGAATCAAATTCCTTGGCATTGAAAGTAACAATAATGAAGAAAATAGCCATGTTGTATCTGTATGTCTTCAGCTACACACTCCCCCATGCTTTTTACCACTAATCAATTTTGTTCACATCAAACCTTTCAACAACCATTCCTTGATAACCATTCAACATAACTCAAATTGGATTTCAGAATCAAATTCCTTGGCATTGAATGTATTATTGCTGAAGCACTTGGCTTTGATGTATGTGTATTAATTCAAATAAACACTCCTACATGTATTTCACTACTTCTCAACCCTTACCTCTGCAAAACTTCAAACCACCATTTCTTGAAAACCATTCAAGTTTACTAGAATCTTCCTTCAGAATCACATTCCTTGACCCTGAAAGAATTAATGATGAAGAGCTTGGCTTTGGTGTATGTGTAGTTGCGTAATTACACACTCCTACTTGTCTTTCACTACCACTCAACCCTTAACACTACAACACATTAAACAGCCATTCCTTGGGCACCATTCAAGTTTCCTTGAATTTTCTTTCAGAATTAAATTCCTTGACATTGTTGGTATCATTGATGAAGCACATGGATTTGGTATATGTATAATTCTTGAATTATACATTCCTACCTGTCTCCACTACTCCTCAGCCCTCACCACTACAACCTTTCAAACCAGAATTTGTGAGGATATTTTGATTTTTTTCTGGAATTTTTCTCCAGAATGAACTTATCCCACGTTGAAAGTACCATTGATGAAGCACTTGGCTTTGATGTATGTGTATTTGTTCCCCAGCAATCAGGAATGGCTCAGGGGGGCTGTACCCACCATTGGGCCTGTGTCTTTGCTTATAACATCTAGACATATCATCCCGATGGTGGGTACAGCCCCCTGAGCTGTTCCTGGTCGCTGGGGGACTGTACCTACCCATCAGAGGCCAGTGTCCGTAGACGCGTCTACGGACACTGGCCTCTGGTTGGTGAATACAGCCCCCCAGCGACCAGGAATGGCCAAGGGGGCTGTACGCACCGTCGGTCTGGTCTGTGTACTTGAAAAATCCAGTCGCATCAGCCCGATGGTGAGTACAGCCCCCTTAGCTGTTCCTGGTCGCTGGGGGACTGTACCTACCCACCTGGCTAGTGTCCGTAGATGTGTCTACGGACACTGGCCTCTGGCGGGTAGGTACAGTCCCCCAGCGACCAGGAACAGCTAAGGGGGCTGTACGCATCACCAGGCTGGTCTCTGTACTTGAAAAACCCAATGGCATCAGCCCAATGGTGTGTACAGTCCTCTTAGCCAACCCTGGTTGCGGAAGGACTGTACCTATTCGCCAGAGGCCAGTGTCCGTAGACGCGTCTACGGACACTAGCCAGGTGGGTAGGTACAGTCCCTCGGCGACCAGGATTGGCTAAGGGGAGCTGTACCTACCATCCTGATGGCATGATGGCATCAGAAGCACCATGAGATTCAGGTCACCCGTGATTGACGCCGTAAGGCTATTCCAATTTCTTTCTTTGCCTCCACGAGAGAAATGGGGGGTACATTCAAATGCAAGTTGGGTGGCACAAAGAATTTGATTGCTAATGTTATTTACTTTTTTTGTTTCACATCATGAGGTTAATCAAGCTTTTCAATTAAATTGAAACTGGCTAATCAAGATTTTTGATTAATGTGGCCTGGTCATCTCATGAATAAGTGAAACTTCTTCTAGATTTCACTTGGTACGTGACTCTGTCGCGTGGTACATGCCTCTGTCACTTGAACCAGCTTGAACCGGTTCTGCTTTCTAGTCTCCTTCCAATCAATCTCAACATTGATAGAACCTTTATTTTGCTTTTGAATTCAAACGTCTTCAAGATGAACAACCTGAACATTGCGCCCAACCTCGAAAACTACCACCTGGATGAAAACGGAAGAATCTCGCTGACAAACTCCAATCACACTTCCGATGATCATCAATTTGGCTTTGGAGCATCCACTCAACACAATTTTGATCCTTTAGTCGCTTTGGTTCCAACGTATGTTCCAGTACTTTATCTCCGTTGAGTAAACCCTTGCGCTCCAAACTCAACATCAATCTAATTTTGATTCCATCTCGATAAATCATAGTGGATTCCCTCAAGCACAATTTGCGACTGGAACCCACACCAATCAAGATCAATCACTGAACGGGGCCCATAATGAACACGGTACTGACCCTCAGATTCCAATCTCTAGCCCTGCCGGAGCTCATGGTCGTGGTCGTGGACGTGGACGTGGTCGCGGTGGAGGTTCAGGGAGAGGTAGAGCTTCAAAGAACAACAGCTCGCGAGGTGGACGACGCAAAGTCACATTTGCAGAACAACTAGATGAAGGCCAGACTGCAACAGTTGCTCAGTCCTCTCAACCAAACCAAAACAACCAATCATCCCAATCAAATCCAACGACCCAGTCATCTCAAACACCATCAGGACAGCAGGCCGAGGCGCGCATCGATCTCAATAATCGTATCTCTCAGGGTTCTGCGGATGTTGTTCGACAGGTATCTTTTGCCACTGGGAAAGGGAGACGACTCACTAACAGGATTAAAGATGAGCTCAAACACTTCACATTAGAATACCAGAAGAAGATACACGAGTTGGCAATCACTTACGAGCTCCGATCCGAGATTCTGTTCAAGTGGGTCGGTGGTTTCAACAAGATGAAAGGACCCAACCGGTTCAATAACTACTGTCGGTATGGGCGCGAACCTCGTGAAATATTTGCATCCAGTCAGTCTTTGTCTTTTGTTTGTCCCATGATTGATTGATTTGACATAACAATACCATTTTTATTCCATCGAACTTTTCATTCTCAAGAGCAATTTCCTCCCGGGGAAAGGATGCAGCAGGTGGGGGAAAAATGGCGAGCGTTGGATGAATCCGAGCAGTTGAAATATACAGATATCGACTTTCTGAACGATCTCCGTAAGGCTATGGGACTTCCAGGAACTGTTGATCCTGAAGATATTGAAGACGAGGATCGCGAAGAGGCTGGTCACATTGATGCCGAGTTCAATCAATCAGCTGACTCCGGCAATCTCCAAATCGACCTGCTTGCCTCCAAGGTGAAGGTTCAACAAGCTTCCAAATCAGGTGCCGAAGCCTTGAAAGTGTGCAAGAAATGGGTCAATCGGGTTACTGAAGATGTAAATCGTCTTGTTTGGCAATGAATGAATGAAATGATACTGATTGTGCTGACTTATTTAATTGTTCTTTTTAGTTCAACCATATGCGGGCAGATCACCAGGTTGAGGGATTTGTCATCGTAGTCTCAAGCGATTCGCTCAGATCAGTTTTTTTGAGCGGGGGGACTCCTCTTGGAGAGGAGTACATGGACATGTTGAAGGCTAAGTATGAATGCTGGAAGAAATTCCACATTTGGGTAACAGGAATGACAGTAGATGGAGAGCTGAACCCATTGGGCCGACCGATCAAGAAACTACCAAAACATGCAACCAACTCCGCCCAGGCCAAGCCATGGGAAGCAGGAGAGGTTCCCGACAAGAAAAAGATCATGCGTGAGCACCTCAGGATCATGCTGTGTGAGCCATTTCTTTTGTCACTTTTTGCGGGTTCTAGCTAAAGCGCCTCTGGCTTGAACGAAGCAAAGGCACTTTGTGGAACAAGGTTGCAAGGATGGCCTGCGAAGGCTCACCAATCATTCGAAAAGTGGGGTCTAGTTCTCAAAATCAAGCCGGAAGCTGTGGAGCCCTCGACTGGGGTCAATCTTTGGAAGACACTTCTGGATGGCGACCCGAGTGCTTACTCAAAGGATCAAATTCATGCGGTCCTCGAAGCGCTTCACTTTAAATGGATTCTTTTGAGTAGGAAAGATCCTGTGACTGCGACTGGTACGGACTCTCCGACTGCGACTGGTACGGCCTCTCGTGGATTACAAGGAACTGGCTCCGAGCAGCAAGAAGAACGTAGCACAGCAGAGGGCAACGAGGCCGACGGTGATAGGGCCAATGAATGACAAGATGGCCCATCAACACATCATGGATTCTTACGGCTCCCATCTAACTTTTTCTCTTTTCAATTTTGTTTATTATCTCATTCCCCCCTCCCTGAATTGCAATTCCTTCATTTCCCTGGATATTTTATTTATACTTGTTCTCATCCACCCTCACATTGTGCTTGATCTATACACACATGCCTTGCTTGTATAAATATCCTTTTGAAATGAGAAAGAACAATACAAATTGAAAGTATGCAACGTAAACATCTATGAGACCTATTCACTGACTTTCTAAGTGGATGTATGAGACCTTAGCCACCAATCGGTCGACCAAAAAAAGATCGGTCTAGGAGCAACATGGCTTTCTTACTGCTAGCAACGTGTGATTGAATGATTATACAGGTCACGACGCAAGTGACCCTGAACCTGGACCCAATTGGCCGACCAAGTTAACAACAGCCTAGCAGCTCATAGCTTCTTCTGAGGGTTTTAGTAGTGATGTGTAATTGGAAGCCAAGTGGCGACGATACAGCTGACCCCTTACCCCTGCGCAGGCAGATCGGAGTTGGTTGGGTGCCGGTGCAATAGAAATGTTCATGGAAAGGAACCTGAGGAAATGTACATCCCTCAGGTGCCTGGATTTGAAAAGCTTACAAGCAGAAAAAAGGATGTTGGGCCGTGGAGGAGCAAATAAATCGAGCACTTGCAAGTTCAGTTGAGGCGAACTTGGGGGGGACTTAGCGCGCGCGGAGGTCGAACTTCCGCGGAACTCACGGAACGGATTTACTGACTGCAAAGCCTCTCTAAAGGCTCTACCGTGCACACGTCCACGGCTTCACTATACTACTAAATTTAGTAGACACAGGTGCACCTGTGAACACCCACTATACCCATACTAAGCGAGGACGTATATGCGTATGTAAGTACCTGCATACCCACCCAAACGCGGGCAACCAATAAAATGTTTGGCGTGTTCGTCTGGGCGGAAATTTTGCATTTTTCGACCCCTTTTTTTTCTAAGTCCCCCTCCTGGGTGGCCCCCGACTTGGTCATATCACCCCTCGCCCTGAGCCCCCCGGCCGGCAGCCCGACGGACATCACACCAACGGCGCCTCTGACTCACATCACCCCACCCCCACCCCGCCAAGCTGAACATAACCCAGCACCACCCACCGTCCATCACAACTACATAACCACCCTGCAACTCTCCAAGCAAGTTCCCTGAAGGCAAGACACTCACACAACTCTCATCGGCCTCACCCTTCTCACACATCAGTTGTATCTGGCAACTTGAAGCCCATACAACATCATTTTGACATCATTTTCATACTCGTTCATCATAAACCAACTTGTTTCTGTTTCATATCTTCACATTCCAAGTTGCAACACATCTCTATATACATTACTTGAACACTTTGTCCTTCTTTCCATTCTACAGTAATGCAAAGCCATGTTGATTACTTGATTTCATCAACTATTGTAATGTCAGACTTCAAACTTTTGATAATGAAATAAAATTGATAAAAGAAATCAGACCGCACAATAAACATCATGTATAAATATAATATTGTGATCAATAAATTACAACCTTAGCATACAGGGTCAGAGATGATATCTAGAAGTCAGAAACAAGTATATGTATCAACTCGGAAGCAAGAATGGATAGTTCAAAGAGGGTTAGCCCATGACAAAAAGTCAACTTGTCAGTCCCCTCCACCATCTTCACCCTCCTCGCTAACATCCTCCTCATCATCATTGGCACCACAACCGTTGGATGAGTCAGATAAGCTTATACTGTTGTCGCTGCCAATGTCATAGTCCTCCTCTTCACTTGACTTGTCAGGTGTATCTTCAACGGACTCGGAATTGTCAGAGGCAATGTTTTTTGACTTAGAATCCTTTGATTTAGCCTTCAATTTTGTTGGTTTGTTGTTTTTATTTTTTGGCATTGTTTTTTTTAGATGTGCGTTTTTGCTTGCTGCTGACGCCAGAAGGCTTTGTCCCGGTTGGACCGGCTTTTGACTTAGTAGGTTTTGGGTTCGCTTTTTTTGGTCGCTGTCTTGTCTTGGCAGACTTGGACTTCTCCTTGGTACTCTTATCAGCCGGGTTATCGTTGCTGGAGTCTTGAGCAGTCCGGGAAGCCTCTCCAGCATCAAGACATTCTGGTTCCACCTCAATGTCGTGTTCATCTTCAACATCCACCACTTCTGGATCAATTGAATGCAACTCAAACCATCCTTCACCTACTGCCACCAGAAGCCTGTGAAGCTCGCCATTGTGTAATTGATCGAGTCGGTGGCAAAAGTCATTTGGGGTAACCTTTAGGTCGTTATCTTTCTTTACTCGCATCTTGACGCCGACCCTTTGGAGAATTTTGATGGTGTGAGTACCTGGCCAACCATTGGAAACTTTCCACCGCGCATTTGAGGCCTTGTCTGTCAATACAATGATCAAAAGGTCAGCCATTTTTTCTAAAAATCTGACTGTTATACCTGAAAATGCAATCTTCTACACGTACAGAGTTCTCCAACAAGCAATGGCCTGAGGGCCTTAAGGTTGTCGGATTTCAAACCTAATTTTTATTATCATACATACATTCAGCCAGCCGTTAGAAAAACAAGAAGGCAACTGATAATAAAGTAGATGCAGGAATGACCTACCTTTGTTGTATTGAGCATATTTCTCATCAGCCAAATCGCTTTTACCAGTGCGTTGCTTCCTCGGCTTCTTTGGTGGAGGGGGTAGACTTCCTGTAACCTTCGCAATCGCATTCTGTCCCTTCACATAATTAATGAAATCGGTTCGCAAGTCCATCTCTTCAGGGAACATGTCCAGAAAGCGGACACCCATAATACTACCGCCAGAAGTCATGACCGTTCGTTTTTTGTGTCGTGAAGCAAGCAAAAGGAACCCTTCGACCCCATAAGCAGTGCTTAACTTCTTGAGCTACATGGATTATGGATGATCAGTAAGAGAAATCGCACATCAGATGATAAGAGTCTACCAGGACATACATCAATTATAACCTTGCTAGCCCATCGGTCCGGTTTCATGTTGACATACGATTTTCGTTTCTTGTTAGTCAAAGCTTCAGCTTCTGCTCGTTTGGCACCCTCCTCGTATGGGTTAGGGAGTGAATCCAAGAACTCCGTATTGTACCACTTTTGTTGGTCGGTCTCTTGTTCCCAGAGTAATCCCATCTCATGCGCACGCTGCTGGCTTGTCTTTGATTCTGGAAAAGATCAAAATTGAAATCGGTTGATTGTACTAATACCTGAAATGATCAGCGGGTTGGAAAAGGGGACGTTACTCACTATCAGTGCGGATTTTACTGGCCTTGGGATCGTACTGGCAGAAGTTGTTGTAGCAGGTGGAGCCCTTGATGCGAGTTGCTAGGCCTAGATGATCCAAGACAGGCTCAATACACAGCTTGTTCTTGATGGTTGTAATATAGACCTGGCGCTGATATTCTTCATACAGTCCATCGAGTTCAATACGATCTTCTGCACAGAGACAAGCATTCTCAGCATGTTCAACTGCCAAGCGGCGAAGTTCGTCCAAGGGAAGCGAGCGGTATTCTGCCACAATGTCTTCCTCCAGCCTGACACGAGAGGCTGGAGCGGGCTTCAGACCTCGAGGAAGGAAGGCTGCCGGCGGCGGCAAAGGAAGAGAAGCTGCTGGCGGTGGCAAAGGAAGCGAGGCTGCCGGAGGTGGCAAAGGAAGTGAAGCTGCCAGCTGTGGAGAATCAAACGAGAGCGGAGGTGGCAAGGTGTCGTCTTGTGGTGCTCCAGTAGTTCCATTGTTGAGGTTTATCTCAGCTTCGGCAGTCGTGGGAGCTGATTTATTTTGCGAGGTACGCTTGCGCTTGGGTCTAGTGCCTTTCTTTGGTCCTCCCTTTTGTGATAGTTCCTCGCGTGCTTTTGTGATGGCAGATTCAGCCTCCCGAGTGAGCTGATCAAATGATGGAAGTGGTTGAGTTGTTTGCCCGCTGATATGCATCCCCTGAGAATGGTGTTCGATTTGCTGATGTTGACTGGCCGCAAGGGGGGCTGGGGCTGGAGGGAGCTGCTGACAACTGGCTTCAAGGGGGGCTGGTGCTGGTGGGAGCTGCTGTTGACTGGCCGCAAGGGGAGCTGGTGCTGGCGGAATGGGTACATGAAAGTGGCTGTTGATAAACTGATTGTTGCGAGATGGTTGAATTGGCTGGGAGATGAGGCGATCACGAGTGATCGTTTGATTGTAAAGATGATGATTGCTAGAGGCTGTAGCGTGGGGCTTGATAGCGGCACGCCCGAAGGGCGTTGTGGTGTTCCATTCCCGCTCCAATGCCAAAGAGGTACATTTCATATATTACAAGTTCACTTACAGGATGTACACTAGAACAGGATACAAGAGGAGGAATATCAGGGAGGAGTACAGAAGGAATCCGGAAGAATACACAATACACCAACATCACAGAATCAACAACAAGGAAGAGTTACACCAACAGCAAGCAGGAAATACGGACGATGGTAGCAGTACAAGGAGCGGACACAGGGGGAAGAAGGGGAAGAAGGACCAGGAGGAGGAGAGGCCTAGACCCTGAACAGGATGGAAGCTGGAAGGATTGGAAGAAAGAAGGGGTGATGGAAGGTGTTTCAGCCCCTGGATGGAAGGATAGAAGAAGGAAGAAGAAGGGGCTGTGTTGCACACAGTACAGGGGGGGGGGGAGTGGGCACAGAAATGATGTCATGCTGTGCAGATATGATGTCATGCTGTGCAGACATGAAGTCATGCTGTGCAGAAATGATGTCATGCTGTGCAGCAATGATGTCACGCTGTGCTGAAACCATAGCAACAAGGAGCAGGCTGTGCAGCTGACCAGTTCACCTGCAGCATAAATCCCTCAAAGGACCTTCCCTTGGAGCTAAATTCCCTCATCTTTTCCTATATAAGGAGGTCATTTCCCCACCACTGTTGTTTTCTTTTTCCTCAGCCACTTACTAAGAGAGTATAGTGTGTCTCACCAGTCATCAAGTTAGTCATCAAGTGTAGTCATCAAGTGTAGTCATCAGTGTTATAAGTCAATAAGTCAATCAATCAGTTATCAACCCCAACAATAAAAACATTTCTCAAACCCCCCCAATCAATCAACAAACAACCCAATCAATCAACAAACAAATCAATCAATCATCAACAAACTCAACAATCATCAACAATCACCTGCAATAGTCCAACACACTATTGCATTTTCACATAATCAATCCCACGGTTCGATTATCCATATCATTAGTTATAAGCAGTCTACTCACATACAACAACGTATAAGGTCTAAGTCTGATTGAGATTACTATACTTAGTAAACTTAATCTTGAAATCATCCATTTCTCTTTTTATATTGATTTTAAGATTCCTTACAAAGGGTATAGTATTTATAAAGGGGCAGGCCAATAAACCACCCGTAAACTGACTGTTTTAGCCTTTCAACCTAACTCACCAGTTTATTTCCCCCAGCCGGATCTTTACCAAATATTATCATTTGTCCCACAGGAGTCCTACATCTGGTGTCCCAACAGTGGCCGATTTCCTTCAAATTAGATCAAATCCGTTGGCGTCTTGCGTGGATCACCTCGACTAATCCTGGATCAAGAAAACTCCGTGGACGTAGCCGAGGATAGATTTTGAATACGGGGCGCAGCGTGGATACGAGTCAAGCAGAAGAGTCAAGCCAGGAAGAATAGGATATCACCCAGCAGAAGATCAGTCAAGAATAAAACATAAAATCAGAAAAACACAATAAAATCAGAAAAACAAAATCAAAACCTTCCCAGCATGGATAAAACACTACAGGAAATGCAGGAAACATCAGAAAGGATGAAGGTACAGCAGGAAAAAATGAATCAGTTCGAGGACTCCCTAAAAGAGATGCATGATATGATGGCTATGTTTTTAGAACAAAGCAAATCACCAAAAGACGTAGCATTACCAGAAACACCATTGCGAAAAGGACAAACCCCTCGATTCACGACATCAACCCCATTCACAGGAAGAACAACTGGCTTGGACACAACCATTCAGGACGACAAAGAAAGTCTAATTGATTCATCAGAAGAGGAGGAACCTCAACCTACCAGGAACAGGTCATATCGAAAATTACCGGACGAAGAGAAAGGTGTGGTCCTGGACACCAAGAAGCTGAACGTGGAATTTGACGGGTCCGAAGTAGAATTATTCATCAAACGAGTGGAGAAGATAGCGATATTACAGAAGGCCGGAGGGCGGGATGTAGCTTTACAGTTACCATTTATGATCAAGGACAGGAAGATTAGCGAATGTATTGAGTATATGGAAGGACACGAGAATTGCGACTGGGAACTACTGAAGAAGGAACTTATCAGCAAGTGGGGAAGAGCAACACCCAAAAGACGATTCGACGAGAGCTCAGTATCCAATCTAGTTAGCAAGTACTCAGACAAAGGAGGAATCCAAACCAAGGAGGAATACCGGACATTTATTGGCGAGCTGGAGGAGATTTTGGCCTACTTGACAAGGATGGAATACAAGGACATAAATGCGGAAAGCGGAGAACCACTCTGGAGGGCAATTGCCTTGGAGATACGACGAGAAATTGCACGAGATCTAGCCCACGATAAGAAGTTGAAGAAGACCAAGGACGGAAAAGCGCTGGTACCCAAGTTGGCTCAATTGAAGGACTACGTGGAAGCATCACTATCTGTTTTGGACCTGGAAGTAGGAGGAAAATCCATGAAGAAATTAAGCAAGGCACCAGAATTTAAGAAGGAAGTTCAAACAGAGACAAAAGCACCAGAAGGAGCTAGTAAAATTCAGACCTTAGAAGAGGAGATCAAGAGATTACGAACGGAATTGAATACCAGTCAGAACTCAAGAAGAGTACCACCACAAATGTCAGGATATCAGCCTCCCCCAGCAGGACAGCGACCATTTGGAGCAAACCCGTTTCCCAGGAATCCAATCCAGTGTTATTACTGCAAAGGAGCCGATCATACGTCCATGTTTTGCGCAAAATTAGGTGAAGATATCGAAAAACGGCTAGTATTCAAGCAAGGACCAAATTTCTATTATCCAAATCGTCAACCAATTCCAATGGACAGCAAAGAATCAGTTTGTGAGCTAGCAAGAAAGTATGCGGAGAAAGACGGAATGACTCAGCAAGAAGACAAGAAGACCAACTGGGCGACTTGGACCCACAATGAAGAATTACCAATGCAAATGCCCACAACGTCCATGATAGAAATCAACCAATGGGATATGTGGAGCCCGCCAGTCATTCATTGCAACGAGCAGGACCCGGAGTACGAGGTTGGATTTGGATTGAGAAGATCAGCAAGATTAGGAGATAAGAGTCAGCCTACTCAGTCAAGACCTGAGGAAGTTATCAAACTAGCAGAAAGTGTACCCAAACCTCCACCTCCAAATCAAGAAGCAAACAAGAATCCGGCAGCACCAAAGAAGAGAAGACCAAGTTATCCGGGAGCGTGGGTAGAAGGAGCATCAGACAACGACAGCAGTGACGGAAGCGTGATTCAAGAACCAGTCAAATCCAAGGGTAAGGAGAAGGAAAAGGAAAAGAAAGAAGAGGAAGAAGGCTCAAAGGAATTAACAGGGAAACCGACGGACAAAGCTAAAGTTGGGGGGGGGACTAAGGAAAAAGATATTGAAGCAATCCTTCACACTCACTTTGGAAGAACTCTTACTTATAGCGCCAAGATTTATCCAAGAATTACATCACTTTGCAGAAGAAGAATCCAAGACCATCCTTCAAAGCCAACAATCCGGACGAGTAAACAGCGGTGAATTTGATGAAGAACTGGATGGCCAACGACCGGAGTTTCACATGGACGACTATAAACCATTACAGCCTTTAACATACGCATGTCCGTTGGGATTTGTGGACGTCACCATCAACGGAAGAAAAGTCAAAGCATTAGTGGATAGTGGGTCAGAATTAAACATCATGCCGGAAGAACAAGCTATAAGGTTACAACTACCAACCAAGGAAGTTCACATGAGGATTACGGGTATTGGCGGTCACACTTCTCCAGTAGTAGGACTTGCTGAAGAAGTACCACTTCATATTGATACACAGAATAATAAGCATGCTAACTTCTTCATTGTTCGAGGGAAAGTCCATACCGTTCTGGGGAGACCCTTCTTAGCTGATCATAAAGTCCGTTTAGAGTTGTCGCAGGATCGTGGAGAGATTCTAAGCTATGAGGTCTGGGACGGAGCACGTTTATGTATACCTATCTGTGCACCAAGGATTCCAGGATGGCAAATGGCCCCACCGCGACGTCATGTTATGAACAAATGTGTCCACCAAATTCAGTTACCGGAATACTCGAGTGAAAAAGAAAGTACCTCAGAGACATTGGCCAGCAGCACAGGAAGCCTGAACATAGAAGAACCTGATAAATCTCAACAGACGGAAGGATTAGTGGAGCTTATAGTCAGCCAAGAAGGAATACCAGAAGACACACCAATTTTGGAAGAACACACATGGAACCTAACCACAGAGGACAACAATAGCAATCACCCGGAAGATGAAGAACCATGGACAACAGAAGCATGCATCCCAACCGACAACAATGACTGGCTAGAATTCGAAGTATATGAGCCTAAGCGGAAGAAGAGAGCTTTCAAGGTCAATAGTGCTCTCGGACTGGATTATTTGGATGGTGGATTCCCAACGCAAGATTTCTTACGGCTATACCCAGAAACATTCCCACCCACCGGAGGCGGCATTTGGGAAGAGCTTCCTGGATACCCAGCTGGACGGATCGGATTTGCAATGCTACTGAATGATGATGGGTTGTTTGGATATTTGAAGAACAACGAGATCTGGTCGGCCTACTGGTGGATGCCTCCCCAATATCAACGAGAAGTGTATTTTGGAAGCCTGGACGCATTGATGTTTATGAAGCAACACCGGAAATGGGCAATAATTCAGGACAGGAACGCCATAAGCAAGCAGAAAGAAGAAGAATTTTTAGTAAACGCTGTACAAGGAATGGTCGAAATGTTTGGACAACTCACCTGGGAAGGATTCTGCTGGAGCTTACGTCAAGAGCAAAAGAAGATGGGAGACCAGTATGTCACGTTCTGGCAGGACTGGGAAGACTGCTTCTTTGAATGCTAAAATAAACTCATCAACAAAAGTGTATATAGGGGTAAAAACAGAAAAGAAAGAGAAAAAGAATGAAAATAGAAAATAACATAAAAATCACTCAAGTTATCATCCATTCCATTATCAAGCTTAATTCTTCTCACTCACATCATCAATCAGCTTCAGTCAAATTCAGTCACATCAGTCTCAGATTTAGATCCAGCATCAACCATCCAGAAAGCTCAAAAAAAAAAAAACATCCAAAAATACTCGGGTTCCCTCAAGGTTTTTTACTCACTTGACTCAATCTCACTTTAATTAGTTCCTTTTCACATTTCAAAGTCAATTTCAAGAAGAAAAAAAAAAAAAAAAACTCAAGTCACCTACGTACAACAGGGCTTTTAGCTAATCATATCAGTCATATATATAAATAAAAAAAAAAACCATCCACACAGAAAAAGAAAGAAGAATAGGTTCTCTATCATTTTATTATTAGTATCATCCCCTTTTCTCTCTTCTAGGGATATATTTTTTTTAGGTCTTCTTAGTTTCAGTCTTCAAGGGGCACTGGGCTAGTTACCGGCATTCTGCTCATTGGCGGGGTCGCGTAAGACGTCACATACTCAATGCTCTCGGGACGAGCGCCAAATGTAGGAACGCAATGTGATCAATTGATGGACGCAGGGCTTTTGGCGAATGGAGCAGGAGCATCCGTTCTCGGTCTCGGCTTGAGAAATGGAACTGGGATCTAAGGACAAGCAGAAAAAAAAAAAAACATCAATACAGGGCTTGGAGTGGGCACGACAAGCTGTGGCCACTTATAGCGGCGGAAGGACTGATGTAGGGAGACTCGGCCCAAGCGACGAGAGTCAGAAACGGCGCACAACCGGTTGGAAGTGCCGGAATCGGGAAAACAGGGCGTTGGGATACGGCACGGGGATCGGCGAGAATAACAGGCATCAGTAGTCGCTTGTGATTGGTTATTATAAATAATTAAAGTAAAAAAAAAAAAAAAGACTACTTACGGTTTCAGCTAGGTTTACATTCACATCGCCGACGGGAGCAGTAGCGTGAGGGGCAGCCATCGTCAGCAAGAAGGTGATCGGCTTGGGGCAATCAAGTGCATGGCCAAGACATGGGACCAATCTAGAACAGCGTACAGGAGGAGGCAAGCTGCTTGGTCGGGATAAGCCACAGTCGAGGCAGGAGGAAATTCAGCAAGCGAAGAGCCGATGAGAAACGGAAAAGGACGAGAAAGAACTCAGCTATTTATGGCCGACCAACAACTGTGGCCAAAAAGTGGTACCAATCTAACGCCGCGTACAGAATCAGAAGACAAGCGATGTTCCGTTCGAATCGGACCATACAGGCTACAGATGGGGGCAATGCACCTAACAACGTACTGGAGACAAGAATGATCAGCAAGCAGGCGGGAACAGTTGCGAAGAAAGAGGAAGACCGATAACAGGAAAACTTACCTACATCGGCCAGCGTACAGAACTAGGAAACGAGCAAGGTTCCGTTTGAATCGGACTGTACAGATCATGCAGAGGAGAGACAACAAGGCTGCCAGCACCCTTGCATGGGATCACAAACCCCGGGGGGTACAGGCCATGCGACTAGGAAGTTTTTGGGGTTTCAGTCCCAGTTCACAAATCTTCCAGGGAACAAACTGCAGCTCACCCTCACAGGTTCTCACTCACCACAGTCCATAGCACAGTTATCAATATTCAAAAAAAAAAAAAAAAACATACACACACACACACACACACACACACACACACACAGCAGGAAGTGAACAGAAAAACATTAAAACAGCAGTTGCAGAAAAACAGAAGAAGCCAAAACATGTCAATCAGTAAAAGTATATAGAACGAAATAAAATAAATAAAAACAGGATAAAAAAAAAAAAAAAAAAAAAAGATCAGCAAAATCAGGCAAAAACAAGATGAATACATAAAAATCAGTGTGTGTAGGCTGCATTCCAAAATGTTAGCTGAGGGAATGGGTGGGACATGTCAAAAATTTCTTCTCTTTTTCTTTCATCATTATTTTTTCAGATTACATAACAGGTACACAGTTAAAACAGGCAAGATGGAAGGACGGAACGGCAATTTTTTTCAGTAGGACAGCAAATCAAACACAAATTTGGCTCAAGTGATCTCAAACCAACCAAACCATGAATAAATTCAACCGACGGAAGAAAATCTTATGCGCTCAAGGGATCAGGATCCATTATTTATCTTCTCAGTTCAGCAACAATTCACCTAGGCCGTATAGCAAAAACAATTCCAAATGCACAAAAACAAATTCAAAAATGAAGGCAGAAGAACGGTTTTATCATCATCACTCTTGTCAGACCCCGGTCAATTTTCTCTTTTTTTTTCTTTGGCATTTCCGCGAATGCTGCGGACAGCATTAAGTTGGGGGGGGATGTGGTGTTCCATTCCCGCTCCAATGCCAAAGAGGTACATTTCATATATTACAAGTTCACTTACAGGATGTACACTAGAACAGGATACAAGAGGAGGAATATCAGGGAGGAGTACAGAAGGAATCCGGAAGAATACACAATACACCAACATCACAGAATCAACAACAAGGAAGAGTTACACCAACAGCAAGCAGGAAATACGGACGATGGTAGCAGTACAAGGAGCGGACACAGGGGAAGAAGGGGAAGAAGGACCAGGAGGAGGAGAGGCCTAGACCCTGAACAGGATGGAAGCTGGAAGGATTGGAAGAAAGAAGGGGTGATGGAAGGTGTTTCAGCCCCTGGATGGAAGGATAGAAGAAGGAAGAAGAAGGGGCTGTGTTGCACACAGTACAGGGGGGGGGGAGTGGGCACAGAAATGATGTCATGCTGTGCAGATATGATGTCATGCTGTGCAGACATGAAGTCATGCTGTGCAGAAATGATGTCATGCTGTGCAGCAATGATGTCACGCTATGCTGAAACCATAGCAACAAGGAGCAGGCTGTGCAGCTGACCAGTTCACCTGCAGCATAAATCCCTCAAAGGACCTTCCCTTGGAGCTAAATTCCCTCATCTTTTCCTATATAAGGAGGTCATTTCCCCACCACTGTTGTTTTCTTTTTCCTCAGCCACTTACTAAGAGAGTATAGTGTGTCTCACCAGTCATCAAGTTAGTCATCAAGTGTAGTCATCAAGTGTAGTCATCAGTGTTATCAGTCAATAAGTCAATCAATCAGTTATCAACCCCAACAATAAAAACATTTCTCAAACCCCCCCAATCAATCAACAAACAACCCAATCAATCAACAAACAAATCAATCAATCATCAACAAACTCAACAATCATCAACAATCACCTGCAATAGTCCAACACACTATTGCATTTTCACATAATCAATCCCACGGTTCGATTATCCATATCATTAGTTATAAGCAGTCTACTCACATACAACAACGTATAAGGTCTAAGTCTGATTGAGATTACTATACTTAGTAAACTTAATCTTGAAATCAGCCATTTCTCTTTTTATATTGATTTTAAGATTCCTTACAAAGGGTATAGTATTTATAAAGGGGCAGGCCAATAAACCACCCGTAAACTGACTGTTTTAGCCTTTCAACCTAACTCACCAGTTTATTTCCCCCAGCCGGATCTTTACCAAATATTATCATTTGTCCCACAGGAGTCCTACAGCGTGCGCACGCCCCCCCAAACGCCTAAAAAAAAGGCGTGCGGGGGCTGCACGCCTTTTTTTTTAGGCGTGCAAACCCCCGCACGCCCTCCCCCGCATGCCGCACGCCGTCCGCACGCCTACAAATGGCGTGAGGACGGCCGGCTCGGCGTGCGGCCCCGCCGGACAGGCGTGCTGGCCATGCACGCCTGTCTGGCCAGGCTCACGTAAGCCTCTCAAATTGAGAGGCTTACGTGAGCCCCTTGGTGCCCTTATAAGGGTACCCAGGGTACCCTTATAAGGGTACCCGGTACCCTTATAAGGGTACCACTTGGTACCCTTATAAGGGTACCCGGTACCCTTATAAGGGTACCACTTGGTACCCTTATAAGGGTACCGTTCGGTACCCTTATAAGGGTACCCAGGGTACCCTTATAAGGGTACCCGGTACCCTTATAAGGGTACCGTTTGGTACCCTTATAAGGGTACCCGGTACCCTTATAAGGGTACCCGGTACCCTTATAAGGGTACCGTTTGGTACCCTTATAAGGGTACCGTTTGGTACCCTTATAAGGGTACCGTTTGGTACCCTTATAAGGGTACCGTTTGGTACCCTTATAAGGGTACCGTTTGGTACCCTTATAAGGGTACCGTTTGGTACCCTTATAAGGGTACCGTTTGGTACCCTTATAAGGGTACCGTTTGGTACCCTTATAAGGGTACCGTTTGGTACCCTTATAAGGGTACCGTTCGGTACCCTTATAAGGGTACCATTTGGTACCCTTATAAGGGTACCGTTCGGTACCCTTATAAGGGTACCATTTGGTACCCTTATAAGGGTACCGTTCGGTACCCTTATAAGGGTACCGTTTGGTACCCTTATAAGGGTACCGTTTGGTACCCTTATAAGGGTACCGTTTGGTACCCTTATAAGGGTACCGTTTGGTACCCTTATAAGGGTACCGTTTGGTACCCTTATAAGGGTACCGTTTGGTACCCTTATAAGGGTACCGTTTGGTACCCTTATAAGGGTACCGTTTGGTACCCTTATAAGGGTACCGTTCGGTACCCTTATAAGGGTACCGTTTGGTACCCTTATAAGGGTACCGTTCGGTACCCTTATAAGGGTACCGTTTGGTACCCTTATAAGGGTACCGTTTGGTACCCTTATAAGGGTACCGTTTGGTACCCTTATAAGGGTACCGTTTGGTACCCTTATAAGGGTACCGTTCGGTACCCTTATAAGGGTACCGTTTGGTACCCTTATAAGGGTACCGTTCGGTACCCTTATAAGGGTACCGTTTGGTACCCTTATAAGGGTACCGTTCGGTACCCTTATAAGGGTACCGTTTGGTACCCTTATAAGGGTACCGTTCGGTACCCTTATAAGGGTACCGTTTGGTACCCTTATAAGGGTACCGTTCGGTACCCTTATAAGGGTACCGTTCGGTACCCTTACAAGGGTACCGGGTACCCTTATAAGGGTACCGGGTACCCTTATAAGGGTACCTGGGTACCCTTATAAGGGTACCAAACGGTACCCTTATAAGGGTACCTGGGTACCCTTATAAGGGTACCGTTCGGTACCCTTATAAGGGTACCGGGTACCCTTATAAGGGTACCGGGTACCCTTATAAGGGTACCGGGTACCCTTATAAGGGTACCCAGGTACCCTTATAAGGGTACCGTTTGGTACCCTTATAAGGGTACCCAGGTACCCTTATAAGGGTACCAAACGGTACCCTTATAAGGGTACCGTTCGGTACCCTTATAAGGGTACCGTTCGGTACCCTTATAAGGGTACCGTTTGGTACCCTTATAAGGGTACCGTTCGGTACCCTTATAAGGGTACCCGGTACCCTTATAAGGGTAACGAGTGGTACCCTTATAAGGGTACCGCGGTACCCTTATAAGGGTACCCAGGGTACCCTCATAAGGGTACCCAGGGTACCCTCATAAGGGTACCCAGGGTACCCTCATAAGGGTACCCAGGGTACCCTTATAAGGGTACCCGGTACCCTTATAAAGGTACCACTCGGTACCCTTATAAGGGTACCGAGTGGTACCCTTATAAGGGTACCGCGGTACCCTTATAAGGGTACCCGGTACCCTTATAAAGGTACCACTCGGTACCCTTATAAGGGTACCGAGTGGTACCCTTATAAGGGTACCGCGGTACCCTTATAAGGGTACCGAGTGGTACCCTTATAAGGGTACCCTTATAAGGGTACCGAACGGTACCCTTATAAGGGTACCCTTATAAGGGTACCACTTGGTTCCCTTATGAGGGTACCGAGTGGTACCCTTATAAGGGTACCAGGTACCCTTATAAGGGTACCCTGGGTACCCTTATAAGGGTACCACTTGGTACCCTTATAAGGGTACCGAGTGGTACCCTTATAAGGGTACCCAGGGTACCCTTATAAGGGTATCGGGTACCCTTATAAGGGTACCGAGTGGTACCCTTATAAGGGTACCCGGTACCCTTATAAGGGTACCCAGGGTACCCTGGGTACCCTTATAAGGGTACCGGGTAACCTGGGTACCCTTAAAAGGGTACCGGGTACCCTTATAAGGGTACCGGGTACCCTGGGTACCCTTATAAGGGTACCGGGTACCCTTATAAGGGTACCGGGTACCCTTATAAGGGTACCCTGGGTACCCTTATAAGGGTACCGGGTACCCTTATAAGGGTACCCTGGGTACCCTTATAAGGGTACCGGGTACCCTTATAAGGGTACCCTGGGTACCCTTATAAGGGTACCGGGTACCCTTATAAGGGTACCGGGTACCCTTATAAGGGTACCGGGTACCCTTATAAGGGTACCGGGTACCCTTATAAGGGTACCGGTACCCTTATAAGGGTACCGGGTACCCTTATAAGGGTACCGGGTACCCTTATAAGGGTACCGGGTACCCTTATAAGGGTACCGGGTACCCTTATAAGGGTACCGGGTACCCTTATAAGGGTACCGGGTACCCTTATAAGGGTACCGGGTACCCTTATAAGGGTACCGGGTACCCTCATAAGGGTACCGGGTACCCTTATAAGGGTACCCTGGGTACCCTTATAAGGGTACCGGGTACCCTTATAAGGGTACCGGGTACCCTTATAAGGGTACCGGGTACCCTTATAAGGGTACCGGGTACCCTTATAAGGGTACCGGGTACCCTTATAAGGGTACCGGGTACCCTTATAAGGGTACCGGGTACCCTTATAAGGGTACCGGGTACCCTTATAAGGGTACCGGGTACCCTTATAAGGGTACCGGGTACCCTTATAAGGGTACCCTGGGTACCCTTATAAGGGTACCGGGTACCCTTATAAGGGTACCCTGGGTACCCTTATAAGGGTACCGGGTACCCTTATAAGGGTACCGGGTACCCTTATAAGGGTACCCGGTACCCTTATAAGGGTACTTTAAGGGTACCCAGGGTACCCTTATAAGGGTACCGGGTACCCTTATAAGGGTACCACTTGGTACCCTTATAAGGGTACCGAGTGGTACCCTTATAAGGGTACCCAGGGTACCCTTATAAGGGTACCGCGGCTCACGTAAGCCTCTCGAATCGAGAGGCTTACGTGAGCCGACAGGCGTGCAAAGCCTGCACGCCTGTCCGAAGGGCGTGCAGGCTTTGCACGCCCTTCAGACAGGCGTGCAGGCTCTGCACGCCTGTCTGGCACGCCTGCACGCCGTATGCACGCCTATTGTAGGCATGCACATGGCGTGCAGCGTGCGGGGAAAGGCGTGCAGCCCCTGCACGCCTTTCCAAAGCGGCGTGCAGCGGCTGCACGCCATTTTTTCTGGGCGTGTGGATAGGCGTGCGCACGCCCAAAGGGCGTGCCGCTATCAAGCCCCCTGTAGCGTGGCCGAACTGGGGTTGCTGATGACTGCGGATGTACGGATGGTGATGTTGGGAGTAAGGATGGCTTGGAGCTGACTGTTCAGACGTTATACTTGGCTGGCGAGCAACAAAATTGGATAGGGGAAGGGGTGTAGAGCCGTGTTGACTTCCCACGTGAAGGAATTCTAAATCAAGGTTTCGACATTGCGATGGATAGCCGGTAGTGCTCCCAAAGGGCGATTGCATCTGGGGCTGTCGTATCTTCGTTTGACCAGGGATATGCAGGTCAATTAGCACCTGTTCACGGGAAGGCAAAGTCCTTGAGTTGGTCGACTTAGGTGGAGGGTTTGGTTTGGCAGATGGGTTTAGAGGTGGGCTGCTTGGTTTGGCAGAGGAAGAGACATTGGAGGTGGATGACGCGGAGGCACTTTTTGAGGGTGTAGCAAGAAGGGAATCACGTAACGAGGAATTATTTGAGCGTCGAGAGAGTGCTAAGGAGGGCTGCGCTTGTAGCCGTGCAATGGGTGGTTTAGATCTGTTCTGCAAGGGAAGAGGCATGGTCAAAGACGTAGCCAATTACCAGGTGGGAAGAAGTGTGTGTTAGCTAGGAAGAAAACACCCTTGTTTATATAGGCTGAAAATCTTGGTCAGTCACTGTACCTATTGAGATATATTATTCCGCCTTCGCAAAACGGCCTTCGGTGGATGGAGATACGCGACGCGGCCAGCTGGATATTGATATCCTGGTTCCAAGATGATATTGATTGAAGGCAATGTGTATCCTGGTATTCGTCACCTAGTCAAAGATCGTGATAATGATATGAGCTGCTTGAATGGATGATATAGGCCAATACTAACGGTCATGTCTGAATGACTCACCTCATATGTTCCCAGTGAGTGAATGGTTTTAGAATCTTTGGATGAAAGGATATTGCAACAGAGTTGGATGTGATAGAGTTGGATGCAATGAAGTTGGGTGCGATAGAGTGGGAATTGGAAGAGATATAGATGTAGCAAATAAAGCGTATTGATTGATTTCCTGTTGGTTGGTGGTAGAAACCAATACAGCTGTAAAGGATATTGGAAAAAAGGGTGAACTACAGGTGGCAACATTTAAGAGTAATCTCATTATCGAGTACAACAATACACAACCAATGAAAAAAAAGGAAAAAGATAATCATCAATCATATAAATATAAATATAAATATAATAAAAAGTTAAATAAGCCAAAGGCACATGAAGAAAATGCAAACATGATAAGATAAAATAGGTTTGAGTAGGAAAATGGGATTTTTGAGTAACTTGTGAATGGCAAGTGATTATGACTTGAAAATTTCAGGGTAATTTGATGTAGTTGCAATTTAATCTCCCTGAAATTTGTAGCTTTGATGTGTGAGTGGTTCATGAGATACAGAGGTGTGGTCATTTGGGTGGGTTGATGAGTAGTAAAAATGGGATTTGTGGATAAGTTTTGAATGGCAAGTGATTATGACTTGAAAATTTCAGGGTAATATTATGTAGTTTCAATTCAATCTCCCTGAAATTTGTAGCTTTGATGTGTGAGTGGTTCATGAGATACAGAGGTGTGGTCATTTGGGTGGGTTGATGAGTAGTAAAAATGGGATGTGTGGATAACTTTTGAATGGCAAGTGATTATGACTTGAAAATTTCAGGGTAATATTATGTAGTTTCAATTCAATCTCCCTGAAATTTGTAGCTTTGATGTGTGAGTGGTTCATGAGATACAGAGGTGTGGTCATTTGGGTGGGTTTATGAGTAGCAAAATGAGATTTGGGGATAACTTTTGAATTACTTGCAATCATGACTTGAAACTTTCAGGTTAATGAGATTTTTCTATGATCTGAATTCCCTGAAATTTGTAGCTTTGATGTGTCATTATTTCCTGAGTTATAGAAGTACTTGGGTGGATATTTGTGCAAGCACTATTCAGAAATGCACCCAAGCACAACTTGGGAAGTACTACACCAATTGACATGATTCCAACTGTTAAAACTATTTTTATAATTATAAAAAAGTTTGTTCCAACAGTTGGAATCATGTCAATTGGTGTAGTAGTGCCTGAGTTGTACTTGGGTGGATATTTGTGCAAGCACTATTCAGAAATGCACCCAAGTACAACTTGGGAAGCACTACACCAATTGACATGATTCCAACTGTTGAAACTATTTTTATAACTATAAAAAAGTTTGTTCCAACAGTTGGAATCATGTCAATTGGTGTAGTGCTTCCCAAGTTGTACTTGGGTGGATATTTGTGCAAGCACTATTCAGAAATGCACCCAAGTACAACTTGGGAAGCACTACACCAATTGACATGATTCCAACTGTTGGAACAAACTTTTTTATAGTTATAAAAATAGTTTCAACAGTTGGAATCATGCCAATTGGTGTAGTGCTTCCCAAGTTGTACTTGGGTGCATTTCTGAATAGTGCTTGCACAAATATCCACCCAAGTACAACTCAGGCACTACTACACCAATTGACATGATTCCAACTTTGGAACAAACTTTTTTATAGTTATAAAAATAGTTTCAACAGTTGGAATCATGCCAATTGGTGTAGTGCTTCCCAAGTTGTACTTGGGTGCGTTTCTGAATAGTGCTTGCACAAATATCCACCAAGTACAACTCAGGCACTACTACACCAATTGACATGATTCCAACTGTTGGAAAAAACTTTTTTATAGTTATAAAAACAGTTTCAACAGTTGGAATCATGCCAATTGGTGTAGTGCTTCTCAAGTTGTACTTGGGTGCATTTCTGAATAGTGCTTGCACAAATATCCACCCAAGTACTTCTATAACTCAGGAAGTAATGACACATCAAAGCTAAAAATTTCAGGGAATTCAGATCATAGAAAAATCTCATTAACCTGAAAGTTTCAAGTCATGATTGCAAGTAATTCAAAAGTTATCCCCAAATCTCATTTTCCTACTCATAAACCCACCCAAATGACCACACCTCTGTATCTCATGAACCACTCACACATCAAAGCTACAAATTTCAGGGAGATTAAATTGCAACTACATCAAATTACCCTGAAATTTTCAAGTCATAATCACTTGCCATTCAAAAGTTATCCACACATCCCATTTTTACTACTCATCAACCCACCCAAATGACCACACCTCTGTATCTCATGAACCACTCACACATCAAAGCTACAAATTTCAGGGAGATTAAATTGCAACTACATCAAATTACCCTGAAATTTTCAAGTCATAATCACTTGCCATTCAAAAGTTATCCACACATCCCATTTTTACTACTCATCAACCCACCTAAATGACCACACCTCTGTATCTCATGAACCACTCACACATCAAAGCTACAAATTTCAGGGAGATTAAATTGCAACTACATCAAATTACCCTGAAATTTTCAAGTCATAATCACTTGCCATTCAAAAGTTATCCACACATCCCATTTTTACTACTCATCAACCCACCTAAATGACCAAACCTCCTTAACTCATGAACCACTAACATATCAAAGCTAAAAAATTTTCAGCAATTAGATTAACACAGCATATAACTAACCTGAAAGTTCCAAGTCATTACTGGAAGTAGTTCAAAAGTTATGCACATTCCCTTTTTTTCCTCCTCAAACCCACCCAAACCACCCCACCTCTATAGTATAACTCACAATTCAATGAAACAAACAGGATGAAAATTAAAAATCAACCAGATATCATTGCTTCAGATACAGTACATTCAGATAAGGTGTCAGATACAGTACATTCAGATAAGGTGTGTTCATTGTAGAATAAGGTGTGTTCATTGTAGAAGACTCAAGGGGAAGCAACACTACCATTCATTTCTCTCTGTCTCATTGTTCATGTTAATCTGTTCCTCTTGGTTTGCCGGGTCATAACCAATCTCATCTACCCAATCATCTTCAGCATCTTCTCCGTCATCCCCATTGACATCCAGTGCTGCCTCCTCCACTTCCTCGTCCACTAGATCCACCGAATCTTCCTCCAAGCCCCAATCCCTTTGTATGGAGCGCACCTTATCCATTAGCTCAATCCATGCATTTATGTGGTGCTTATTTTCGTTTGGCTGGCATACCCCCCAGAGCCATCGAACGTCATCGGACCAATCGTGGACGATTGTCTGATGACTCAATAAGCGCATGCGCAATTCCCTCGCAATACACTTCATCTTGCTCTTACGGTTCATCCCGACCATCTGAATATTGTCAATGTGGGAATCTGGACAATCGCTTTGGTGAACTGTTGAGGTGGTGCAATCGGTAAGTAAGCTGATGATTGGGTGTCCTGGTTAGTACTTACGTAGAGACTTAAGATAATCAATGTTGGACGTGAGTAGTTCGTGGTAGCTGATGGCCCAACCAACTGCGCGTGACAACTCTTGAGCAATCAACTGAAACTCCTCCTGGATCCTGCCCAGCAAGAGGACGCAGTTGATCCCTGTGCGTACATTAGGGTCTATAGCCCAGGGAGCCTTACAATGGTAATAAAGGCCATCGTTCCAAAAGGGGTCATTGAGATTCATTGCCGCAAACATATCGTAAGTGAGGGTGCCATTGAAGTCCGCGAGTGTCTGGTTGGGGAATTGCGTTACAAAATTGCTGTAACATTTGTTGAAGTGGTTGATTAGCTTTACAACAGCTGGTCGTCAATCACCAACCGCCTTGAAGATTTTTTCCTTTAGCTTTGTTCCAAGTCGTGCGCCCATAGTTTTTGAATTGATGATTGGTTCTCGTTTGGCTCGAAGGTGGACCGCCTGGACAAAGAGTTTTGATTTGGCGTCCCAAAGAAGGAGTAGGAGTTTTTCTTCTTTCTGTTTCTCGGCAGCTGCGGTGAAATGAACAGTCAAGGTCAGCTGAATGGGAGAGCTCAAATAGCCAGCAAGAAACTTACATAGGTGGGATGAGTTAAGCCTACGCAGATCCTCAGCATCACACTTGAGCTGTTTGGCTCTCTCGGTAATGCGATCAAGCAGCTCTTTCACTTCCGATTCAGTGCCCAGAAACAACTCCGGTCCTTTGAGACGGTTTCTTTATGGAGGGCAGGTATCAGTAACATTACAAAGGTAAATTATAAAGAGTCTCTGAGGAAATGCATACCTGAGATGGTCAAGAACAGCCTCTTCCTTGTAAAGGTTGACGAGTTTTTTTCTTCGCTCGTCTTCTTTTTGTGTGTGAGCCGATTGAAATTCCCGTTGCTTCTTCCACTGCCGTTTGAAAAAACCGCAGGTATAGTGGGAGCCGTTTGATTTGTGGGGGTTCGGAGTGAGAAGAAGGCCAGCGAGCAAGGAACGGGTTTCATGCCGACGTTTAATGGCGTTGTTGAATTTCCTGCGCAGCCAATAAACTGGAATGGAATCAGTACAAGAAATTGATTTGGGCAAATAATCAGGGGTGACTTACTGAGTTGCTTGATGCCTCGTTGGTTGTGGTATTTTAGTCGATGTGCAATGGCCCCCAAACAATGATTACGTGTGGCATACCTCAAGGGGCTGACAAGTGGTGATAAGTAGGACCACATTCTCTCTAGTCCTTCCCCGTCCGATAGTCCCCATCCTGTGTTGAACCGGGGGTTGTATTTTAATTGGCAAAGCCAATCGTGGACATACGCGTGAACGATTGAAGTGCCAAATTTGATGCGCAACCGGTTATCGGAAAGTCGGTCCCGCTGGCAAGGATTGGAATTAGTTTGGGCTTTTTTGTTTGGGTCGGAAGATGAGAAAATCAAGAAACAAAATGAAATACCAAGTTGATGAACTTGTCAAGAGAACATCCAATGTCGTACAAGATGCTGACCGGTCGACCTGGCTCGAGTTCTTCTAACAACCGGTTGATTATTGCCATGGGGAGGCACCTCTGCTCTCCCGACTTATGAATGTTAGCAAAGTAAACAGCGGCGTCGTGACGGCAGCAACATCCCATAAGGCCTGTGTCGTTGCATCCTTTCCAAGTGGATTCGTTCCGCTTATCATCGGCAGCTTTGTGAGATTCAGTGCATTGATCGGCCTTGGTTGGGTTGGGAGCGGCACAAAACTCATCAGCAGATGTGTGGTGATGTGATTCAGTGTCACTTACCTGGGCAGGAGTGTTAATCAGCTGCTCCTGACAACGTATTTCTTGTGTTGCGGCTTGCACCTCGATTGGGTCAAGAAAAATACGGGGAATGTGAAGTCGCCCGTGGTCTCGGCTTGCTTTGGAATGGTGGCGGTGCTGGAAATTGCCGTCCAAGCAGATCACAAGTTGATCTCGAGTTGACTGTGGGTAGACGTTGATGTTAGGAGGCTGAGGTCCAAAACACGCTGGACAAGTGACATTAGCTAATATCTGTTGCTTGGTGAGTTGAAGGTATCTGAAATTTAAGTTATCTGTCATGTCCTCCAAAAGACGAAACATGTCGACGGCTGCAGAAAATGGCCTGCGCAAATCTCGCGCCTAATGAATAACTTAATGTGTTGGTGAACTCGCGGAATTGACTATCAAGCTGGAAAAAGCGGGAAAGGAGCACTTACATGACTTGAATTCTTTGCGTGCAACCGTTGAGACCTAGGTTCAAGGTAATCTCGCAGAGCTAATGTGAACGGCATTGTCCCGACGTGACAATTGTTCCATAAGTGGTTGTGGAAGATCATTAGCGGCATTGAAAACGCGGTTTGAGGCTTCATCGGGGATCCTGCCATGTAGCCAAGTTGAAGGAGTGTGACGGTGTCCTCGGTGCAAGGGCAAAATTTGACAGTAGTTCGGGATTGACCTGCGCATCATAAAAGAACTTGAAACCATCAGTTGCAAGGTGAGATGCGGTTTAAGGAATGAAAAGACTCACCAGAAATGTCAACTAGATCAACAAGCCGTGCCGACTTGTTGGAGGGCAAGAAGTTGCAGTTACGGAAGTCGTTCGAGGCCCACGATCCTGCCCAATTTTTGGTCTTGAATTTTAATCGCATGTATTCAGAGTGTAAGCTTTCAATCATGATTGAGTAGTTATGTTGCTTGGCCAGCTCGCGGTGTTGTGCTTTGCGAGCCTCGATGATCGAGTCAATGGGATTGAGAGTTCCTTCTTCGTGAATTTCGACCCACTCGCATTCGTCTTCAGGTTCTGTCTCGCTATCTGTGGCGTCCCTGTGGGAGTTGGGATGATCTTCATAACGATCTTCAAGAATGTCTTCGCGGTGGAATGTGCCTCGAGCATCTTCAAGTTGCTCCCGTAATTGGCGGGAATTTTTTCTGCGAGCTCGAAAGCGGGCGTAGGCATCGGCGTTGCGGGAGGCATTCAGGTAACGCCTGAGTCTTTCCGTCCGATTTCCTTGCTGTGTGTCGAGAAAACTTGATCTGGCCATCTTGTGAGTTAAGGTTGTCCAGTGGCAGGTGTGTCGTGGTTTGTTGGGAGGTAGATGAGCTAGTTGGGTGGGTTTGAGTCGGGTGTGTTGTACATACTATGCAATGTTACATATCAGCGCTTATTGTTGGTGTGATGTCGGCGTGATGTGCATTGGGTTGCCGGGTTATGTTCGGCTCGGGGGCTCAGGGCAAGGGGTGATATGACCAAGTCCGGGGCCGCCCAGGAGGGGGACTTGAAAAAAAAGGGGTCGAAAAATGCAAAATTTCCGCCCAGACAAACACGCCAAACATTTTATTGGTTGCCCGCGTTTGGGTGGGTATGCAGGTACTTACATACGCATATACGTCCTCGCTTAGTATGGGTATAGTGGGTGTTCACAGGTGACTCAGGCGCGACTAAAGTAGACTGTTGACAGGCCTTTCACGCCCAAACCGCGTTGCGCTGAGTCCACTCAAAAATCCAATTTATTTTTCACCCACTTTTCCTCTCGTCCACATGAAAAGTATCCTGATTTTTTGAAGCCTCACACACACACACGGACCTCAGCTGACTTTTACCCACCTGTTGTGTGCTCGCCACTTCCATCAAGATTCAAAATACACAAGTATCGATCCATTCTCCCTCTTGCAAACATGCAAACGTGCTTCCCAACCAACACTCCGCACATTATAAATGTCCACCTAGCCCCTGTGTACTCAAATAGAATCTTACCTTAAAGACCCTGGCGGGTGTACTGTCCCAGGGTGTCCTAGTTGCTGAGACTAACCATCCGAGTTGCTGAGAACAACGGCTGCAGCTGCTGGAAGCATCGGCCTCAGTCGCTGAGACCAACGATTCCAGCTGCTGGATACAGCGGTCTCAACAACTGGGACCGACGGTTCCAGCTACTGGAAGAATCCTGGTACCAACGGCTCCAGCACGCCGGAAGCATCGGTTTCAGTCGCTGAGACCAATGGTTCCAGCTGCTGGATACATCGGTCTCAGTCGCTGAGACTGATGGCTCCAGCTGCTGGATACATCGGTCTCAGTTGCTGAGACTGATGGCTCCAGCTGCTGGATAAATCGGTCTCAGTCGCTGAGACTGATGGCTCCAGCTGCTGGATACATCGATCTCAGTCGCTGAGACCAACAGTTCCAGGCTCCAGTCCAGCTGCTGGATACATCTGTCTCAGCAACTGGGAACGATGGTTCCGACTACTGGAAGAATCCTGATAGTAATACCAATGGTTCCAGCATGCTGGAAGCATTTGTCTCACATGCTGAGATTGACGTCTCTAGCTGCTGGAACCAAGACCAAGCTCCAGTCACTGGGACCAAGACCAAGCTCCTGGAACCAAGACCAAGCTCCTGGAACCAAGACCAAGCTCCTGGAACCAAGACCATCCAGCGGCTGGAACCAAGACCAAAATCGAGCTGTTGGGACCAAGATCAAGCTTCAGCTTCTGGAACCAAGACCGAGGGGCAAAGCACTTAGGAGATATGTTCATGAGTGGTTTGGGGCAAAAGGCCATATATTTGTGTAGGAGAAATTGATTTGTTCAAAATGTTGTAAATCCAAAAGATTGATTTTTGATTCAAAACATTATCAAAGAATGAGCCATCCTTTGGAGTCACTCACATACCACCCTTCACATGAAAGTGGTACGTGTTCATGTTCAATAGTGGTTGCACATTTGGAAATCACCACATACTCCTTTCAAGTGAAGTGTTATATGTGAGCAATTAATACATGGATTATGTTTCAGTAGTTTTATGGATAAATAATATGTTCTTTGAAATTTCAGTGATTCCAATGAAATCACTCATATAGCCCCCTTCACTTGAAAGTATTATGTGATCATGTTCCAAAATTAGTTGCAACAGTGAATGTACTATTGAACACAACCACATACCACTCTGAAGGGTGCTATCTGAGTGATTCCAAAGTTTATTTTTCAACAACATTATGAATTTTGGAATCACTCACATATAGGCACTGTTGAATTAAAATTGGTATGTGTTCATGTTCAATTGTGGTTGCACTATTGAACATAACCACATACCACTTTCAAGTGAAAAATACTGTGCAATTGATTCCAAAGCATGGATTATGTATTCATAACACTATTGAAACATAATAAACCCTTTGGAATCACTCACATAGAGCTCTTTGCTTGAAAGTAGTATGTGTTCATGTTCAATTGTACCACATGCCCATTTCATATCAAGGCCAGCATATATGAATGATTCCAAATCATGGATTATCTACTTAAAAAATTATTGAAAAAAATCAATGTGGCCATGTTCAATAGGGCAACCACTGTTGAGCTTGACAAAATGCCACTTTCATGTGAACGCAATGAGAGTGACTCCAAAGCACATATTAATGTGAAATAATTTTATAAACAATCATCCTTTCAAATCACTGAATCATCCTTCTTTGAGAAAAAATCAACTATGCACAAAGCCACCATTCCTACTCATCCTTATTTATATGCCCACATCTCCTCATGACCATTTCTTCCAATTCATCTGTACAAATTTCTGAAAATTTACAACCAATCATTTTTAGTTTTCAAAGGAATACTCTCCAATTTATATCATACAACATGAATCAACCAAAAAGTTGTGAGTAAATCAATTTATCCTACTGAAATTGTCTTCTGTGCAAAACAAGTCATGATTATATCTCCCAAGTCTTTTGTACAATACATATAGATTGTACATAAATCAATTCAGAAGGACATCCCAAAAGATGCAGCTTTCATCAGATAATATTCATTATATAGAAATCTATAATCAAATCACTTTTTGCTACTCAAATAGTGTTGTTCCTAAATGGTGTTATACCCACAACCCATTGTGGCCATACATCCTTCCAGACCCTTTGTGCAATATAGCTACAGACTGTTAATCAATTGCAAATGTTGTTCAAAAAGACTCTCACATTTTCATCATAAAATATGCATTTAAATAAAGAGTTATCAGCAAATCAATTTTTGCTAATTACCTACTGGGTTGTTACCCCAAACCTCTCATGGCCATATCTATCAAATTTTATCAGCAATCAAGCTCTGGAGTTTAAATCAATCATGAAGACAGCCTCCTGAAAAATATCCTCCAATTTTCAGCATCTAATACACATTCAAATAACCAGTGATCAGCAAATCAAATTTTACCTCCCCAAACAGGTTTTAGCCTTTCTCAACATCAAAATTCCTCCGTCTGGGACCATTGGCCATAGCAACCGTGACCAACGGTTCCAGAAGCTCAAATCGTTGGTCTTGGTTCCAGCAGCTGGAACTGTGGGTCTTGGTTCCAGCAGCTGCAGATGTTGATCTCCGCAAGTGAGACCGATTACTCCAGTAGCTGGAGTTATCGGTCTCAGCGACTGAGAGTGGTGCTTCCAGCAGCTGGAGCCGTTGGGCTCGCGACTGAGAGCAATTCTTCCAGTTGCTGGAGCCATTGGTCTCAGCGACTGAGACCGATGCTTCCAGTAAGCTGGAGCGGTAGGTCTCAGCGACTGAGACCAATGCTTCCCTCAGCGACTGAGACCAATGATTCCAGCGTGCTGGAGCGGTCAATCTCATCGACTCAGAACAATGCTTAAGATCCAGCAGCTGGAACCGTCAGTCTGAGCAACTGGGACCGATGCTTTCAGAAGCTGGAGCCATCGGTCTCAGCATCTATGAGCTGGCACCAATGGTTCCAGAAGCTAGGACGGTCGGTCTCAGCAACTGGGACTACTGGATGCAGAAGCTGGGACACTTGGTCTTGGCAACTGTATGTAAGGTGGGGGGAATTTGTGTTTTTAGATCTGGCAGGGTCTTTAAGGTAAGATTCTATTTGAGTACACAGCGGCTGAGTGGACATTTATAATTGTGCCGAGTGTTGGTTGGGAACCACGTTTTCACATTTGCGAGAGGGAGAATGGATCAATACTTGTGTATTTTGGATCTTGATGGAAGTGGCGAGCGCACAACAGGTGGGTAAAAAAAGTCAGCTGAGGTCCGTGTGTGTGTGTGAGGCTTCAAAAAATCAGGATACTTTCAATGTGGATAAGAGGAAAAGTGGGTGAAAAATACATTCAAGTTTGCGAGCTTCGGCGGGCTTCGCCCGCCGCGGTCAGGGGATTTTCGAGTGGACTCAGCGCAACGCGGTTTGGGCGTGAAAGGCCTGTCAACAGTCTATTTTAGTCGCGCCTGAGTGTACTTCTACGATGGTAGGAGAACGGGGGACACAGGACTTGGGGAGCAGATTGTGGTGGCCGATGTGGCCTTGAGCGCGCGTGTCGGATCTATTGTTTCGGGACACGCGTTTCTAACGCTTGGGAACCCAGTTGTCAGAATACTGGTCCAGGCGATGGGAACGGTGCTGATGCCTTCATGCACGCACTCTGTAAGTCATGCGCACATGAAGTCATCTGCATGACAACATGAGACGCTGACCTTGTTTTATTGTTTGCTCTCCCCTGAAACCGCCTAAATCAGGTGATGAATTGATAGTGGACGACCAAGGCACTCTGAGCCGCAACCAGGTAACCATCCTAGGCTCTGACCACCGCAATGGTCAGGACCAGGAATGAGGCAGCCTAGAAGCTTCGTCTCAGGTAAGCTACCAAGAAACTTGAGCCTATATAAGGACAAGAGATCAAGCAGCTTGCTGACTCTTTTTCCCCGTTGACTCTTTGTATTTCTACACTACACTCACATAGCAGCTTTCTTATCATACTCACAAGCTACCGACCTTTTCAACTCTATCTGCTTGACAGTCAACCCCTGCGCATCCCTCGCTTCCAATCAGTGCCTGGTGCACCAGAAGCATAAGCGCTTGTATTTTCTTCTTTACTCTCTCATCACGCTCCTCGTGTAAAGCTCTTTCCTCTTGCTATCTACTTTCCTCTTGTCATCTACCTTCTTCTTGTTATCTACCTCATCCATCCTCTCCTCTTAACTAAATTACGATTGACATTCCTGCCTTAGGTAAGGCCCGAATTGCTTTTCTCTTCTTTTCACTGTTCATATTCTTCATTGTACATAAAGATTGTTTTATAGATTCTAATCAAGAAATTCCCTTAGTTCCTTGAATTCTTTCAGATTTACAGTCTTGCTCGACGACATCTTCCCGGGCTTCCTCAAATCAACGAACAAGGCAGGAACGACAGTAACATGGCCAGCGAAATAAGCCTCAAAGACCAGCTCTCCATACTTCCAACCCTCATTGGTGATGAAAATTATCCAATGTGGAGCCAACGCATCACAGCATTCCTCAAACATCGGGAACTCTACGTGACCATCACCACGGATCCAGGTGAGGCTCCTGGAAACTCGGTCAGGAAGAAACTCTCTGAATCCGCCAATATACTTCTCACTAAGATCAGCGACAAACTGTATAATCGAATCATCACGGATGACAATGACAACAACGGCTTCCTGATCTGGACGAGAATCAAGGACCTGTATGCCAAACGAACTGGTCTTCGCCTTAGTCGATGTCTCACGCAATGGCATAAGCTCCGCTACGATGGGAACCTCACCGATTACCTCGATCAAGTAGAGGCTTGTCTTGCCACCTTCGACTCAATCTCTTATGCTCAAGAAGGTTCCGCTATATGTGGAGTTATCACCTCCGCTTTGTCAGAAGATCGCAGCAGTTTAACCGACCCCATCCTCACCAATGAGTCGCTAATGAATGACCCAGTTCTTCTTCTGACCAAGTTGCGCGACATCGCATTCAACGAGCGAGTTAGGAAGAAACCATTCACTTCCGATAAATCAGCAACTGCTCTGGCCACCAACTCCAAGACACGTATCCGTGGTGGTTGTCGAAACAAGAAGCACAACCCCTTGGTCAAATCTCACACCAAGGAGAACTGTTGGGCAATCTATCCCGAGAAGAAGCAAAAATACCTGGCTAATCTCACCACGACTGCCCCTGCTCCCTCATCCTCCACTCCATCCTCCCAGCATCAAGTGCCAGCCTTTGCGGCGGTTGCCACTGCTCACTGTCACGTCACTGGTACAGCATCTCTTCCCGCCATTCTGGACTCAGGGGCGTCTCATCACATGTTCAACAACTTGGAGTTCTTTCTCAACACTTTCACTTGCTCAATTCCCATCAGCACCGGACGCAATTCCACTGACCTCACCGCCATTCGCACTGGAACTGCTCTCATCTGTCAATCAGATGGCCAGACGCTTGAACTTGAAGATTCTCTTTTTGTTCCCGGCTTGAGTCGCAATTTATTATCAATGACTCAGCTTGTCAAAACGTCTGCCCAGATCACCCGTCTTGATCAGCAGCTTTGGATTCACATCGACAATCGAATCACCTTCTTGTGCAAAAACTCCAACAACATCATGGAGATTCAAGGCGAGATAGGTCCTATCCCCAGGGAGGCAATGGCACTTGTGACCACCACCCATTCACTTTCCACCTCTGCGTTTGAAACATGGCACAATCGTCTAGGTCATGCTGGAATAGCCCGACTTCAATCTGTTCTTCCTGGCGTCAAGCTCACCAAGTCGGGTTCCTGCAACAGCTGTATGAAAGGAAAAGTCTCTCGTGTGCCTTTCAAGAGTCATTTCGACGCCGCTGAACACCCACTGGCTGTTGTTCATGCTGATCTGGTTGGACTGATTACTCCGTCCACCAACTCCGGCAAGAGATACTTTATTACCCTTGTGGATCAACACACGGGATTCATCAGCATAACCCTCCTTCATCAAAAGTCTGATGCCACTGCGGCCATCATGGAATTCAAAACCTTTTATGAGAATCAGACGGACCAAAAGATGAAGAAACTCATCACGGATGGTGGTGGGGAATTTTGCAACAACACACTCTCTGAAGTACTCAAGTCTCACGGAATCCAGCATAACGTGTCACCTCCCTACACTCCTCAGCACAATGGTCTAGCCGAACGAGCCAACAAAACGATCATTAACATGTCCCGCTGCATGTTGGTGCAATCCCGTCTCGCCAAGGAATGGTGGGGGGAAGCGGTGCGCACGGCGGCTCTCACAACCAATTGTCTCCCCTCTCTCAGCAAAAGCGAATTCAGTCCTCTCGAACAAATGTTCAAGAAGGTCCCCAACATTGGATTTTTTCGACCATTCGGCTGCAAAACCTGGGTCATCAAGCCTCCGGAGAAGCAAACAAGCAAGTTTGACTCCATTGCATGGGACGCCATTCTCCTTGGGTACAGCAATGACTACTCCTGTTACAGGGTGATCAAGACTGAATCCATGGAGATCACGGACACGAAGCATGCTTACTTCGATGAGTCTTGTTTTCCTTCTCTTCGTGCTCTCAACCCCAGCTCGGATCTCTTTCCCCATTCTCGTCTTCCCGACTTCTCTTCCTCCCTGTCTCTACCGTTTGATGACGACGAAGATTTCTCCCGCTCTGAACTGAACAGGAACGACGAGTCTAACCGTGAGTCAACTACTCCCGCTTGGGTTGAAGATGAAGTAGATCTTGAGGGGGCCCCCTCTCAGCATGAAGATGAAACAATGGGTGAGGGGGCGGGTGATGACTCCGATTCCTTGGAAGGTCAGCAGCGGGATCGGCCTGCTCAACGACTTGTGCTCCGCCTTGGGCCGCATCCTACCAGGGTGGACAGCGCCATTGATACCAGCAATATTCTTTCCAGACAAACTCGCTCGGCAGTGGCCTTCTCTGTCACCTCGACGGAACCGGCCAATCACGCACAAGCCATGTCCTGCGATGACAAGGATCAATGGAGGAAGGCTGAAGAGGCTGAGATCGCAAACATGAAATCGCATCATGTATGGGAGGAGATCCCCCTTCAACCGCATCACCACACGATTCCCTCCACGTGGGCTTACAAGAAAAAGCTTGGCGCTGATAACCAGGTTGTTGAGTTCAAGGCGCGCATCTGCGCTCAAGGTTTTCGACAGACCTATGGTCTTAACTTTGAGCTCAAATATGCTCCGACCGGTAAACCGGCTTCTCTCCGCTTCCTCTTGTCCTTGGCCAGTCAGCGAGGACTACTTGTACATCAGCTAGATGTCAAGAGCGCTTTCCTCACGTGCGATCTGGAGGAGGAAGTCTTGATGCTTCCGCCGGCGGGCTACCTATCAGGTCAGCGGGTAGTTCTTCGACTCATCAAAGCCATCTATGGCCTCAAACAAGCTTCCCTTGCTTGGTACCGTCGTCTCAGCTCGTTTCTCACCTCGGTTGGATTTTCCACCTCTGTCGCCGATCCCTGCGTGTTCTGGCGTTGTCTTCCAACTCCTCTCTGGATCTTCGCCCATGTCGACGACCTCATCTTGGTTGGGGAGGATCCCCTCTTCTTCCGTACCCAGATGGAGTCCGAATTCAAGATTAAATACATGGGTGATGCATCTTTTCTTCTCGGCATGAAGCTTGATCGGCTCACCACCGGCATCGCTCTGCACCAGTGTCAGTATATTCAACGGAAGCTGGTTGAATTCAACATCGCCGATCTTCCCACCTCCTCTTGCCCCCTTGACCCAAAGGTTTGCTTGCGTCAAGCATCTCCAATTGAACAACACCAGTTTCAGGCTCTCAAAGTCAACTATCGTTCCCTCATTGGCTCGTTGAATTATCTCAGCATCCTAACCCGACCTGATATATCATTCTCAGTTAGCAAGTTATCGCAGCATCTCGAGAACCCCGGTCTTCCACACTACACAGCGGCATTACAGGTGTTTTGGTTTCTTAAAGGAACCATGTATCATTCTTTGCACTTTCAACGTCAAGAAACCTACAACTTACGCTCCTTCATCGATGCCGATTGGGCTAATTGCCCAGATACTCGTCGCTCTCACGCGGGTTTTCTTGTTCTAAGAGGGTCTCATCTTGTCTCATGGAAATCCACCAAGCAGCCCACCGTCTCTCTCTCCTCCACCGAGGCGGAGTACAAGGCTCTTGCAGACGCCTGCAAAGACATTGTCTGGTTCCAAAGTCTTCTTGCTGAAATCCTCAATGACGCTGCCGACGTCACCACAACCGTTCATGTTGACAACAGGGGTGCCATTGATCTCGCCCTAAGTCAAGTCAGTCAAAATGGATTTCGCACCAAGCACATGGATCTGCGACTCCACTTCGTGCGCGATCTCATCTCGACCAAAGTCCTAAAGATCACCTTCGTCCCCAGCCACAAGAATATTGCGGATTTCCTCACCAAACCCGTTGGCCGCACCAGCATATCAAGAGCAGTCTCCACGTTCTCGACCGACGCTCCTATTCTCTCTGCTTTGTGCTCTCAAGCACAAAGCATGCCGGCCTGTCAGAATACTGGTCCAGGCGATGGGAACGGTGCTGATGCCTTCATGCACGCACTCTGTAAGTCATGCGCACATGAAGTCATCTGCATGACAACATGAGACGCTGACCTTGTTTTATTGTTTGCTCTCCCCTGAAACCGCCTAAATCAGGTGATGAATTGATAGTGGATGACCAAGGCACTCTGAGCCGCAACCAGGTAACCATCCTAGGCTCTGACCACCGCGATGGTCAGGACCAGGAATGAGGCAGCCTAGAAGCTTCGTCTCAGGTAAGCTACCAAGAAACTTGAGCCTATATAAGGACAAGAGATCAAGCAGCTTGCTGACTCTTTTTCCCCGTTGACTCTTTGTATTTCTACACTATACTCACATAGCAGCTTTCTTATCATACTCACAAGCTACCGACCTTTTCAACTCTATCTGCTTGACAGTCAACCCCTGCGCATCCCTCGCTTCCAATCAGTGCCTGGTGCACCAGAAGCATAAGCGCTTGTATTTTCTTCTTTACTCTCTCATCACGCTCCTCGTGTAAAGCTCTTTCCTCTTGCTATCTACTTTCCTCTTGTCATCTACCTTCTTCTTGTTATCTACCTCATCCATCCTCTCCTCTTAACTAAATTACGATTGACATTCCTGCCTTAGGTAAGGCCCGAATTGCTTTTCTCTTCTTTTCACTGTTCATATTCTTCATTGTACATAAAGATTGTTTTATAGATTCTAATCAAGAAATTCCCTTAGTTCCTTGAATTCTTTCACCAGTGGCTATGGAAGGGTACGCCCTGGTACGTCTGCAAGCGATTTTCATTCATTACTTGGCTCTTGCTTCGGCGCCATTGGCTCAAAGAGCCGAGCAAGGGGAAACCCTCCTCATAGGTCTGGGGAAATAGGGGCAAAGGATGAGGAGTCCGCAGTTTTTTTCAGGGTTCTTTCTGGTTTGCATGTGGAGCACGGTGAATACACTGCAAAAGGGGTTGTATCGGTTACAACCCCCCGCGGTAACGTCGGCCAGAGGCGACCGATGTTACATCGGTCGCCCAGACCGATTTTATGTCGGCCGGGCCCACCGATACATTAGAACAAAGGCATAATGTATCGGTGGGACCCGCCGATGTAACATCGGTCTGGTAGACCGATGTTACATCGGTTGCCGCCACCGATCTAGCCGCGGGGGGTTGTAACCGATACAACCCCTTTGGCGGTGATATGGCAAAGCCAGGACCCTGGAAAGCCCCTATGTTATATGTCAGCAATGAAAATGTATGAATTTTTGGCCAAACACCCCAAATGATACTCACCAAAAATGTATGAATGACCATTTTTTCCATGTAGGTTACTCACCTGAAATGTATGAATGTTTGATCAATGAGGAAGTTTGACAAGTTTTTTACATCTTTTCTCACTCTTTTCTGCATTATTTTGGGATTTTAGATGTAAGAAAATATGGCCAGAAGAATTCCATGAGGTATCATTTCTCTTGGTATCTGGCTGGAAAAATGAACAAAAATCACTTTATGGGGTTGGGGATGGGCCATCTGCACACCCAACCCCCATAATCCCGAATTCCCCCAAACCCAAACCCGCCCCTTGGTGGAAAGGTTACACCATGGGTGCAGTTCGATTTGCCTTGATGGGTTTCCAGAACGGTTGGTAGCCGCAAGTGTTATGAAAACGCCCTGAGCCCTAACCCGACGTTCCTGGAACACATTGGCTCAAAAAGGCCGGTGTTCTCCAAACGTCCTGGGACAACAATGCTATTCCGTCCTCCAATTGATTGGAAAACCATTCTGGTTTTCAATTGATTGGAGAACGTCAGTCCCACTGTTTTCCCAACGCACCTGGGAAACGCTCCGCATGCCGTCCCCACATCAATTTGAAAACCATTCTGTTTTCAAATCGTTGGGAGAACGGCAAGATAATACATTCCCAGAACAGTTGACTGCTCCGACCATTCTGGAAGCTACACAATACATTGACCTGCTCACAGTTGGAGCATTCAAATCTCAAAGGACCTGCAGGGGACTGCCTGAAGGCTTGCTACACTGGTTTCTACCCCATCAAGTGGCGAAACTGTATAGACAGCCGATGGACAAAGTGCAATAAATCTGAACCTCTTTCATGCCAAGTTGGCATACATGGTAGATTGCTTTGCCATCCTGGCTGCAATGGGCCAATGATCAGTGCTGGAGTCCGATCAGTGTTTGAGTCCAATTGGAGTTGACTTTTGGTGGTTTTTTTCTGGACCCGGGACTGCCCGCCCGTGCAGTGCTGTCCTGCCATTGGTTTCAGAACCAATGACAGACAGTTTGGCAGCGTTTTGTGAACATATTTCCCTGGCGTCCTGAGAACTGTTTTCCATAGACCCAACCAGACCTGTCGGGGCGGGCGCACCCAACGCACGTTCTGTGAACCTGAAGCTCAACAATCTGAAAACGCCGGGGTGCACCCGCTGTGTACTCATGAAATGTGTATGAATGGGCTTGAAAAATGTATGGTTTTTGGCAAAATCCAGGATTTTTTGTTACTAACATATATAGGGGCTTGCCAGGGTCCTGCAAAGCCAAGTTGACTGAGGTTGAATCTGGCTGACTGAAACCAGCAACACGGTGGCGCCGGCGCGGGCTGAAATTCCATGAGGTCAGCCCTATGTTGTAGCAGGTGTCAGCTGAAGCAGACACAAGTTGACATAGGCTGAAATCCTGATTGCCACGCAGGGCCGGCTGCTACATAATCAAATGCTATTAATTGCAGTGGGTGGAGCCAAATGCGCCTGCGTTGGCTTATCTTTATGCACCACTTCCCATTGCAACCCTGCAACATACAACCTTTCTCAAACTTGGCATTTCATTCGTGATTTTGTATTTTCCAGCTTTTCTTGGTCTGTGGCGGACGGTGCATTGAAGTCTGATGAATCACTATCAGCGGCGTTTCTTGAGCCAGGATGATATGAGCAAGATTCCACCTGGCGTCAATCCCTTCCAATACTTGATTGATCTCGCCGCTCCTGCCTTGTTGTACTCGCTATCGTCCACCTTGACCCAATATATCTTGTGGGTCTTATTTGTCCTTCACTGGCTAATTGTGCTCTTCATTCTGGTCATTTTGTCACTGCTATTCCACCATGGAGTCAAACAATTCCTATGGCTTGTCAAGAGGCTGGACATCAAGGATAAGAATGGAAACAATGGTTGTTTTATTAATTTGATCTATTTTTCCACTTGTTCAATTGCGCATTTGATAATCTTCATGCAGTTCCTCTGTTCTTGGTCAACACCAATGTCCTGATCCCAATCACACAGTGTCTAGGGTCCCTGGCCTCACAAGGCTACATTCTCTTGGTAATCAAGAGCGTGATGTCTAGTCAGGATGGAACATCACACATTATCTGAACCACTCTGTAAGCAGTCACCAGGCAGGCATTTAGCTCTTGCTTTTCGCCAAAGTGGCGGCCGTTATATGTCACATTTTGCTAACATTCCAAAATATGGGCGCAACTTTTCAAGGATGCTTGTCATGTTTAAATGCAAAATTTTGACCTACTGGTCCCTCTCACATTGCTTTTTGTTTGCCATGTTAGTAAACTAGCTTTCTAATAAGATAACTATGTATGTCCTTTGAAAGCTGACCTAGACACCTGGGAACAAATTATTCAGCTACTGATCCTACCGGAATCGCAATCACGTTTCAAAGGGCCCAAGGAAATGGATGCCATCACCCATCTTGATCAACGTTGTATTTCTTGTTTTTCCCATTGACATGGTTGCCGCGTCTGTTACGGTTTTTAAAAGGTTCTCCTTAATGCTGAACCCATATCTAGATGAGGTATTGAACATCATGGGAACTTTACGGGAAGGCTCATCCATTTGGGAAAAATTGAGAAATTCATCCACTTCCACAGAAAAAAATTACCAACTCGTCACCAATCTAACTTGAGTTGTAGCGCGAGCTCAGAGACTTGGAAAAACATTATGGATTCATTTTCAAGATGTAGTAAATTCTTTCATGATTTTCCAATGGGTGATGTTGGCACTGGTTTGCATAGCTGCACTGGTACGCACGTTTAATCTTCCCTTGAAGAGAAGCACATCCATCCGCTTTTGGCAAGTTTGTGCCTCAGACACAATTGCTGACAGTACTGAACGTCAAAACTCCTCACAGGTCTTTGTTCTGGTGTTTTGTAGATTAGCTCAAAGGTTTCATGAGCAAGCACATCAATCATCAACCCTGTCTGTCAGCCAATCATGTCCCACGCAGCTACAAAGCTGGCATTGCCAAGAAGATTCTCCAAGTATGATCCACCGGAGATCAAATCACACAGATCAAACCTTCATTGATACTATAAGATCAAACCCACAATTCCGTATGTTGAACAATTTTAGTTATCATAGATTTTGTTTAGCAAGTTTATAACTGATCAAAGTGGAGTTACTTGGCAAATACGTGCAGTCCATCTGATGGTCAGGGCACTATGTATTGTTATTGCAATGCTTACTGCTATGACTAACTTGATCTTGGGTATTGTGGCAAATGACCTGCAAGCTCTTGCAAAGTCAGCTATTCCCACAATTGTTGGACGTCCCCAAACATTAACAATTAGTTGAATCACGACCTTTCATCACACATTGAGCCCCCAGACACTTCAAGCCTTAGCATGGTTATTCACCGCTGCCAGAACGTGGTCAGCCATCCCAATTTCCTGGCACTGTGTGCGTATTTTCTTCATCACAAATTCCACCTCACCTCCTTTGACTCAATAACAATGCGCCACAATCTATTCTGATTGCTTGTTTTTTTCTTTTCATCAATTGCTAGTGGAGGTTATACAAAGATAAATCAGGCAGAGCACTGCTTACTTGCTTTGCCTTGCAGCCAAAAGAGGTTGGTTTCACAGCTGATCCAAGCAACGCATGCCCCAAGCAGTCCTGCAAACGTGTAAGGGGCAAAATGAAGGTTGAGCAGGGTTTCCAAACTCTTAGTACCTTAAATTTTTTCTAAGCACTAGGATATATATACAATTCCCGGCACATTCTTGGAGAATTCTTCCAAAATTTCACATCCTGAAAAATCTTCAAGTATTCAAGTAACCATTGTGATACCAAAAACTTGCAATGGTGGGCCATTACAATACAATATGTTACTTAGCCCCAAACGGGTAACGTATTGGCGGTTATTTTTTGGGTCAGCCTAAATGCACACCAAAAATTTACTCCATGTACACCAAAAAGGTGTGCATTGGCCATGCACCCCAAATAATCTGGCGTGTGACATGGCTTACACCAAGTATAATGGGGGTGTGCCAGGGCATACCCCAGAAAGGTTGGTGTGACCCCTTTTGCACACCAAACAGGCTGATATTATGTGAGTGTGCACCCTGCCTACCCCAATCTGGGTGGTGTGCATGTCCCCACACACCATCACCATGAAAACTCATTTGTCTCTTGTATACAAGTGACATAGCAGAGTACAAAGGGGCCTTTGTAATTTTTGATGTCACTTGTACACAAGAGACAATTGATTTTTCATGGTGCATTTTCCAAGAAATTGATACTCTGTGAAAGGGGTGAACCACTTGGCACCCCAGGTATCACTGAGGTGTCTACCCCACACACCCACAATTCTTGCAAGAGAAAAATCTCCAAGTCCAACTTGCCATCCACTTACACCAACAACCAAAAAACCACACTTACACCAACAACCAACAAACCACCATTTCAACCAACTCAAAACTACCAGATACTGGCACCAGCACCCCATCAACTACCGGTGTCACGGTTCCTCCAGAGGTATGGGCACAGATGCAACAGCTACTTGCCTCGTTTGGTCCTCCAACTCCAATCATACCACCATCATCTCCAATCATTGCTCCACCAGTTCCAATCAACACTCCATTGGCTCCAATCATAACCCCATCAGATCCAATTTTACCAACATCAGCTCTGATCAACCCTCCACTGGCTGAATCAGTTGAACTACCCGCTGAAGATGGAGAGAATTCCTCTTGTTCCAATTCTCCATCCAATTATTTGTTGGACAATCAATACAATCCTACTCAATTGGCCCCGTCTTTGGATCTTGAAGTCTTGCCAAAGTTGAAAAACAAGGTAAATTCCAGCAATGCATTAGCTACAAGCAGAACCAAAGTTTCACAAGATAATCTTGGAATTGTGCCTGCTCAGGATCCTGTTGCAAATAATTCTCCTTTGAGTGGCATTCTAATGAATCTTGATGAATACAACTACAGCACTGGCGGTGAGTTCATTTGGCTATCATATGTTTTTTTCATAGCTGATGTTTTGTTCAATCCTAGAACCATTGGATCCTCCTCCTTGCACGCAGTTCCTGTCAATGGACTACTTGCTTGGCTTCTGTCAAAACTGGGCAAAACATCACGGATACGCTGTTGCCAAGGCCCACCCAAACGCAAACCAAAATGTTTACATTTGGTGCAATTGTTTGGGTGAATACCAAGGCTCCTTATACCATCAGGCTGGATGCAAGACAGCCTCCATGAAGATCACGTGCCCTTTCAAACTTAAAGGCTTGGTTCCTACAAGCAGAAAAGTTGTGAACAAGACCTGGACCTTACAGATCCGCCATGGCCAACACAAGCACAAAGCTTCTGCTACACCCTCTTCTCACGCTGCTCACAAACAACTTCTCCCAGATCAAGTAGAAGAGATACAAAAACTCTTGCAGTCAAACCTCAAACCAGCCCAGATTTTGCTACAGCTCCAAACCTCCAACAACAAAACCTAAGCAACCCAAAAGACTGCTAGTAATGCACTTCAAAAGATCTGTCACAAAGATTTGAATGGAAGATCACCAGTCAAAGCTCTTCTATTCATCTTGAGGGAAACTGACTGGGCCTACGAAGTCAAGGTAAAAGACAGTGGTGCAATTGATAACCTTTTTTTGTGCACCCCAGCTTGAGTCACCTTGCTTGCATCTACCATCACATTGCCCTGTTGGATTCCACTTACAAAACAAATCAATACCAACTTCATTTGCTTCACATTATTGGCCAGTCTGCTTCCAACCAATTGTTCTTGATTGCATTTTGTTTTTTGGCTTGCAAAGACATTGAAAGCTACATTTGGGTGGTGGACCACTTAAAGAAGAACATATGGAGACCGCAACACATCCCAAAAGTCTTTATCACCAACCGGGACAGCGCATTACGTGGTGCTTTGGCTGAAGTTTTTCTGGATTCACAAGCAAACCTGTGCACCTGGCACCTCAACAAAAACCTTGTCACCAATTGCAAGAAATTCTCTCCCGCCTCTCTTGACAAAGAAAAAACCAATCCTTGGAAAGAATTCATGTTGCTTTGGAACCAAGTAACTAATGCAAAAACTCTCAAAATCTACTTTGAGTGGCTTGATGTCTTGAAGACCCATCTTGCTTCTTGGCCTGCTGTCCTTGAATATCTTGAGAATTTGATTTTACCAGTGAAAGAGCTGTTTGTTGTAGCATGGTCTTGCCAATATCCTCATCTGCAAAACCTCAACACCTCTTGTGTTCAATCAGGCCACACCTATATCAAAAACTTCATAAGAATCTCAACTGGTGATTTTCTCTTGGTCTTTCATTGACTTGCGGGGCTTGATAGCAGCACGCCCGAAGGGCGTGCGCACGCCCCCCAAACGCCTAAAAAAAAGGCGTGCGGGGGCTGCACGCCTTCCCATACAGGCGTGCGGGGGCTGAACGCCTTCCCATACAGGCGTGCAAACCCCCGCATGCCGCACGCCGTCCTCACGCCAACAATTGGCGTGAGGACAGCCGGCTTGGCGTGCGGCCCGCCGGACAGGCGTGCTGGCCATGCACGCCTGTCCAGAGGGCGTGCAGGCCTTGCACGCCCTCCGGACAGGCGTGCACGGCCGGCACGCCTGTCGGGCCAGGCTCACGTAAGCCTCTCAAATCGAGAGGCTTACGTGAGCCCCTTGGTACCCTTATAAGGGTACCACTTGGTACCCTTATAAGGGTACCACTTGGTACCCTTATAAGGGTACCAAGTGGTACCCTTATAAGGGTACCAAGTGGTACCCTTATAAGGGTACCAAGTGGTACCCTTATAAGGGTACCAAGTGGTACCCTTATAAGGGTACCAAGTGGTACCCTTATAAGGGTACTAAGTGGTACCCTTATAAGGGTACCAAGTGGTACCCTTATAAGGGTACCAAGTGGTACCCTTATAAGGGTACCAAGTGGTACCCTTATAAGGGTACCAAGTGGTACCCTTATAAGGGTACCAAGTGGTACCCTTATAAGGGTACCAAGTGGTACCCTTATAAGGGTACCAAGTGGTACCCTTATAAGGGTACCAAGTGGTACCCTTATAAGGGTACCAAGTGGTACCCTTATAAGGGTACCAAGTGGTACCCTTATAAGGGTACCAAGTGGTACCCTTATAAGGGTACCAAGTGGTACCCTTATAAGGGTACCAAGTGGTACCCTTATAAGGGTACCAAGTGGTACCCTTATAAGGGTACCAAGTGGAACCCTATAAGGGTACCAAGTGGTACCCTTATAAGGGTACCAAGTGGTACCCTTATAAGGGTACCAAGTGGTACCCTTATAAGGGTACCAAGTGGTACCCTTATAAGGGTACCAAGTGGTACCCTTATAAGGGTACCAAGTGGTACCCTTATAAGGGTACCAAGTGGTACCCTTATAAGGGTACCAAGTGGTACCCTTATAAGGGTACCAAGTGGTACCCTTATAAGGGTACCAAGTGGTACCCTTATAAGGGTACCAAGTGGTACCCTTATAAGGGTACCAAGTGGTACCCTTATAAGGGTACCAAGTGGTACCCTTATAAGGGTACCAAGTGGTACCCTTATAAGGGTACCAAGTGGTACCCTTATAAGGGTACCAAGTGGTACCCTTATAAGGGTACCAAGTGGTACCCTTATAAAAAAAAAGGGTACCAAGTGGTACCCTTATAAGGGTACCAAGTGGTACCCTTATAAGGGTACCAAGTGGTACCCTTATAAGGGTACCAAGTGGTACCCTTATAAGGGTACCAAGTGGTACCCTTATAAGGGTACCAAGTGGTACCCTTATAAGGGTACCAAGTGGTACCCTTATAAGGGTACCAAGTGGTACCCTTATAAGGGTACCAAGTGGTACCCTTATAAGGGTACCAAGTGGTACCCTTATAAGGGTACCAAGTGGTACCCTTATAAGGGTACCAAGTGGTACCCTTATAAGGGTACCAAGTGGTACCCTTATAAGGGTACCAAGTGGTACCCTTATAAGGGTACCAAGTGGTACCCTTATAAGGGTACCAAGTGGTACCCTTATAAGGGTACCAAGTGGTACCCTTATAAGGGTACCAAGTGGTACCCTTATAAGGGTACCAAGTGGTACCCTTATAAGGGTACCACTTGGTACCCTAGGGTACCACTTGGTACCCTAGGGTACCACTTGGTACCCTTATAAGGGTACCACTTGGTACCCTAGGGTACCACTTGGTACCCTTATAAGGGTACCACTTGGTACCCTTATAAGGGTACCACTTGGTACCCTTATAAGGGTACCACTTAGTACCCTTATAAGGGTACCGAGTAGTACCCTTATAAGGGTACCACTTGGTACCCTTATAAGGGTACCACTTGGTACCCTGATAAGGGTACCACTTGGTACCCTTATAAGGGTACCAAGTAGTACCCTTATAAGGGTACCACTTGGTACCCTTATAAGGGTACCACTTGGTACCCTTATAAGGGTACCACTTGGTACCCTTATAAGGGTACCAAGTAGTACCCTTATAAGGGTACCACTTGGTACCCTTATAAGGGTACCACTTGGTACCCTTATAAGGGTACCACTTGGTACCCTTATAAGGGTACCACTTGGTACCTTTATAAGGGTACCACTTGGTACCCTTATAAGGGTACCACTTGGTACCCTTATAAGGGTACCGAGTAGTACCCTTATAAGGGTACCACTTGGTACCCTTATAAGGGTACCAAGTAGTACCCTTATAAGGGTACCATTCGGTACCCTTATAAGGGTACCAAGTAGTACCCTTATAAGGGTACCGTTTGGTACCCTTATGAGGGTACCGTTTGGTACCCTTATGAGGGTACCGTTTGGTACCCTTATGAGGGTACCGTTTGGTACCCTTATGAGGGTACCGTTTGGTACCCTTATGAGGGTACCGTTTGGTACCCTTATGAGGTTACCGTTTGGTACCCTTATGAGGGTACCGTTTGGTACCCTTATGAGGGTACCGTTTGGTACCCTTATGAGGGTACCGTTTGGTACCCTTATGAGGGTACCGTTCGGTACCCTTATGAGGGTACCGTTTGGTACCCTTATAAGGGTACTACTTGGTACCCTTATAAGGGTACCAAACGGTACCCTTATAAGGGTACTACTTGGTACCCTTATAAGGGTACCAAATGGTACCCTTATAAGGGTACTACTTGGTACCCTTATAAGGGTACCAAGTGGTACCCTTATAAGGGTACTACTTGGTACCCTTATAAGGGTACCAAGTGGTACCCTTATAAGGGTACTACTTGGTACCCTTATAAGGGTACCAAGTGGTACCCTTATAAGGGTACTACTTGGTACCCTTATAAGGGTACTACTTGGTACCCTTATAAGGGTACCAAGTGGTACCCTTATAAGGGCACCAAGGGGCTCACGTAAGCCTCTCGATTTGAGAAGCTTACGTGAGCCTGGCCGGACAGGCGTGCCGGCCGTGCACGCCTGTCCGGCGGGGCCGCACGCCAAGCCAAACGTTTTCACGCCATTTGTAGGCGTGCGGCATGCGGGGGTTTGCATGCCTGGTTGGGAAGGCGTGCAGCCCCCGCACGCCTTTTTTTTAGGCGTTCGGGGGGGGGGGGGTGCGCACGCCCTTTGGGCGTGCCGCTATCAAGCCCCTTGACTTGCACTTGCAGTTGACACACAAATCAGTCATGTTCACCAGTCAATTGGCAGGGATACCGTCAAGACCTTGGTAAACATACCAAAGTGTTTCGTCCCACTTCTTGGCCACATTTTGACATTTGCACTCAAGGAATGTCTCCAGCAATTCAATCAACTCAAAACAACCAGCCCAATCAAACCCTGCTCCCATACGGTTACAATTGGCCTTGGCATCCCGTGCGCCCATAGTATTCACCGGGTGCAAAACGGTGTCATGAAAGTGTTACAGGTTACACAGTCCGGTAGCCTTTCATGTGTGACACCCGCGTGACATGACACGCACAAATTACAGGACAAGAAGTCATGCAGCCGTCATGATGGTGACAGGCCTGTGAGCCCCTGTGCACAGTCACTGCGCACATGACAGGTGACACAGGTTGCATGCAGGCACAAGATTCACCAGCCCCATCAGCAACCTAGCCACTTGTATTAGTCAAAGGACAAGCGAGTAAGGCCCTCTCTTCCTACAGTGCTCACTGCTAGAGGAAAAGATAATGTCGGGCTAATTGCGCTTATGCTCAGCAGAAATCTTCAAGTGGTCCCATAGTCCAGCCTTGCGACCACCAATTGGCCAGAAGATTTCTTGCCCCAGAAAAGAAAAGACAGAAAGTAAGCCGGCTGCTACCCAGACCCTAAAGGAGGACGAGCCGAGCTGACATTCCCCACACTCACTCTACTACAACAAGAAAATACTATACCTATCATCTCAGTCTCTCTCTCTCTCTCTCCACTCTTGTAGCTTCTTTCAAACTCCCAAGTCAGAAAAAGAAAAGGCAGAGATAGTTATCCTGCTCTTAGGTGAATAAATATCACTTTATCTTGTTCACAATAGGGGGGTTCAAAGTTACTCCAGGAGATTTTCCAGGTCCAATTTCCATGAAATAAAACAACCTGGAATCATCTCCTGTGGACATGCGCTCCTTCTGCCCAAATGGCTCCAGGAACACAGGTCCAGGTTCCAGGAGATTGGCAGAAACCTGGGCAGATTCATTTTGTCTCAGATCCCCTGGGATCACCAACCCATGGCAATCACACACATTGTGCAACACTGGTTGTTTCCTTTTTCACAAGAGGATAGCAACGACTGACACCCTGAAAGAACCAACACATCCCTGATACATTCCAACCCATCTGTCCAACCTACTTCTCCTCCTACTCTGAACTGAGAAATCAAGTCATGGCATGAGCAACTGTGACTTATTATTGAGCAACACAACTTTGCACGGCAAGGGGAGCTTGGCCGCCAAGTTGAACAATTTTCTGACCAAGCTTGGTCGCCAAGTTGAACAACTTGGTGGCCAAGCTTGGCCAGCGAGTGTTAAACTTGATGGCCAAGCTTGATTGCCAAGCTGAACAGCTTGCTGACCAAGCTTGGCCGCCAAGCTGAACAGCTCGCTGACCAAGCTTGGCCATTGAGTAGAAAACTTGGCGGCCAAGCTTGGCCACCGAGTTGAACAACTTGCTGGCCTCAGCTATGCCCTTGGACATTGACTTGTTCAACTCGATGTCCAAGGCCAGCGAGTTGAACAACTCAATGTCCAGGGCCAGAGAGTTGTGCAACTATCGAGTTGAGCAACTTGCTGGCTTTGGAAATTGAGTTGAACAACTTGATGTCCAATGCCCTCGGACGTTGAGTTGTTCAACTCAATGTCCGAGGGCAGCAAGTTAAACAACTTGATGACCGAGGGCAGCGAGTTGTTCATGTCCAAGGGCATGGCCAAGGGCAGCGAGTTGTTGAACTCAATGTTCAAGGGCATGGACGAGGCCAGTGAGTTGTTTGACTCGGTGGCCAAGCTTGGCCGGCAAGTGTTCAACTCAATGGCCAAGCTTGGTCGGCGAGCTGTTCAACTTGGTGGCCAAGCTTGGCCATCGAGTTGAACACTTGCTGACAAAGCTTGGCCAGTGAGCTGTGTGACTCAATGGCCAAGCATGGCCAGTGAGTTATTCCACTTGATTGCCAAGCTTGGCCAGCTGTGATCTCAAGGTGTAGTTCAAGAGTCCATGTGCAGAGAGAGACAAAATCAATCTCTTTAATGGCTTGGAAGACAGTGGTTGCAATCATGTGTTTCTTGATGAGCATCTGCTCTACCCGGAAAGAGGACGGCCGTGCTTGGCTGTCCTCTTGACACAAAACAAGTCTCAGCTCTCCCCCACTGCTATAGCAACCAACTTAGCAGTTTTCCCTTAAGTTTATATCCTGATTGTTTGTGTGCAGGACCCCCGATTGGGTGATGCAGAGGATTAAACCAAGTGCTGCTTTCCTGGATGACTTCTCCTGGAAGCCTGCAGGAAACCAAGGGGGCTGTGGGGCATTCAGAGTTAAACTCGCGCAGGTCAGCTTTTTGCAGGGGAAAAAATTCCTTCATCCAGGACCTGGAAAAACTCCTGATTTCCTGGGTTCTAACTTTGAAACCCCCTAATCTAGTCACTGCGTTTGTACATAGTTCTAACAATTGGCAGTTCCTGCTCTTAGTTATCTAAAATCTATTAAGCCCTGGTCTACCAAGAAGATGGGTGGTTCCAGGTCAGAAATGAGATGGTTGAAGAGGCAAAAAAGCACAAACACACTTACTCAAGATTCCAGGGTGGTCAAAAAGCAATGAAAGCAGTTTCTAAAGCCCTTGAGGTCGCAAGCAAGGAGGAATCAATTCACAGCAACAAATGGCTGTCAAAGTTGGGTCACGGTCAGATAGTTGTGGACACCTACAAACAACCAATATGTTTCCTGTCTCGGAAGGACTCTTGCACTTTTTTTCTGCTACGAGTTGGTCCTTCTGGCAAAATTGACCCCTTTTACCTGCTCCATGTCAGCGGTAATCACTGGGTGTTGGCAAATGTACAGGGTAGGGATGGAATCAAGCTCATTTCCCCACCTATTATGGAAAATAGAATGACTTCAAGAATTTCTAAGTTGTGGTTGCTTCATATCCAAAAGGGTTGTGCTCTCTATAGCAAGGGAATCACACTCTCAAACTGACTCCCTATTGTTCTTTTTATTTTCTTATTTTTTTATTGTGATAACCATCTGTTGATGGTGCCTCTGTTTTCATTCTTCTTTTGTTGCACCAAATAAAAATTTTTAGTTCATTTAGCTACTGCACACCACAAAAAAGCTGCCTCAACTTTCCTGCACACCAAAAAAAAGGTTCTTGGTGTGCGCTACAATGTACACCAAATGTCCACACTGTTGAGGTCACCTGGGAGCCAGCAGCAAGATGTGTGGAAGGATTTGAATTACATGTCAGACACACATGAAGCATAACAGGAAAGAAACTGAAGAAATGAAAGAAAGAAAACAACCAGAAGAAAAGGGACGTACCTGGGAGCCAGCAGCGAGATGTGTGGAAGGATGAGAAAAAGATTCCTTCCACGTCTGCTGGTCCCAGGTATACTACTAAACATGTGACATACAGATGAAATGGAACAAACAGGTGAGAGGCAGAGAACACAGAAAATGAAATGAAGAAAAAAAAAAAGAAACACCCTGGGAACTATCCCAACACCCCCCCTTGCCGAAAACCTGAGAGAAAGAAAAGAAATTAAGAAGAAACAAAACAAAGAAAGGAAAGGAAAGAAAAAGGAAAAGAAAGAAGAAGAAAAAAAATGAGAAAGAGTTGGGAAAGAATTCACAAATCAACCAGACCAAAACGGAGCCAATTTTTCTCCAGAAGTACCCGGTTGAGCGGTTTGGTCAACATATCCGCCAGCATCTCATGCGTGGATACGTGAAGGAGGGAAATCTTGTCATCCTGTACGCACTCCCTGATGAAGTGGTAGTGTGCGTGGATGTGCTTCGTCCGGGCATGGTTCTTGGGGTTCTTGGCCAGGGCCTCAGCACCCTCATTGTCGACGTGGAGCGGGATTGGGGTTTCTGGTTGAAGGCACAACTCGGTAAGCAGATGTCTTAGCCACAGGCCCTCCTTACAAGAGTCGGAGAGGGCCTCGTATTCCGCCTCCGTGCTCAAAAGGGAAACGGTGGCTTGCTTTTGGGACTTCCACAAGATAGCGCCGTCACCAACGCAATAAGTGTACGCTGAGGTTGACCGGCGGTCATCACGTTCTTCCGCCCAGTCCAAGTTGGAGTAGCCGCAGCAATCAAGCTTGCCCCCCAATTTGAGCTTGAGGAGTTTGGTAGACACAAGGTAGTTTAGGATCCAAACACCGGCGTGCCAGTGCGCCTCGGACGGGTCCCGAAGATGTTGTGAAAGTCTGTTGACGGCAAAAGCAACGTTAGGGTGAGTGCACTGGGAGAGACAAAGTAGCGACCCAATGAGTTGGTTGTATGGGCCGGATGATGGCCTCTCCTCCGGCCAACACCGATGAAGTCTTTTGAAGTTTGCGTCTGTTGGAGTAGACACGGACGTGTGTTTCCCGTCAAGGAAACATTCACAAAGCTCATCGATGTAGTGGGATTGCGACATGAATACATGCCTGTTGGGGACGTTGCGGGTAATTTTCATGGAAAGGAAGTGGTGAATATCTTCATTTGCGCCGATGGTGAAACGCTCCCCCAGCGCCAGAATGATGTCATCGACAAAGGAAGGTTCGCCGATGATTGCCAGATCATCGACGTGAATTGTGAGAGCGCCCACAAGGTTGTTGTCGCGGACGCGGAAGTAGAGTGTTGGGTCGTACTTGGAATTGGTGAGCCCAAGTTCAAGAAGAGCTTTGTGGAGCTCAATGTTCCACTGTCTTGGGGACTGTTTCAGTCCGTAGATGGAACGGCTCACCTCACAGACCCAGTCTGGGTGGTGGGGATTGGCGAAGCCGGGGGGTTGCTCCATATGAACCGGCTCGTCGAGCCAACCGTTGAGAAATGCAGTCTTGAAGTCGACCTGGCGGCCTTTCCAGTTGTTGGCTTCCAGCAGGTTGAGAATGAGACGGAGCGTTTCTAGTCAAAGCGTTGGAGAGAAGACCTCTTGATAGTCTAAACCGTGCACTTGGGTGTACCCCATAGCGACCAATCGGCCTTTAAGTTTTTGAATTGAGCGGTCGGGGCGGCATTTTATTTTAAAAACCCATTTTGACTTGATCACCTTGCGTTTGTGAGGTCGGGGTACCAGCTTCCAGGTGTTCATACCGAGTAGAGAAGCAAACTCGTCGTCAGCAGCCTTCAACCAGCGGGCTTTGTGTGGGGAGTTGAGGAGCTGTTGCCAGGTCTTGGGTTTATCAAGGTCCTCGTCAACCTTGGCGCTCTTTGCCCATCTCCCGTAATGGTCAGGGGCCCTCCTCTCCCTGCCTGACCTTTGTCTGGGAGGGGAGGAAGGGGCATGTCCCGTGTTTGGGGAGTCTGGGACAGACACGATACCAGAGGGCGCGATGGGATTACCTTGAGGCTGAGGAGAAGGTGAGTCTGGGAGAGGAGGCAGAGTGATAAGGACCACCCCGTCGGGTTTTTCCGTTGGAGCTTCTGGGATGTCAGGTTCTTGAGGAGAAGGTGGCGGAGGAGAAGGCGGGCTAATGGAGCTTGGAGCAGGAGAGGTTGGTACGGCGTGAATTGACGCGGAGAGGCAGAGATCAAAACGCGGCTCTAGCTGGACATCCAGTAGCGGCATGTCTGGAGTCAAAGTTTGTTGCGGGGAAACTTCGGTAGGCAGAGCTGGGACCGCTTCGGAAGTAAGTTGTGGCCAAACAATTTCTTCTTGGATGGCAGGAGGGGTGGCGGAAAGTTCAGTGGTGTACGGGAAGGTGAAGTCTTGAAAAACAACATCACGAGACTTGACCACTTGACATTTACCCAGGTCCCACAGGCAGTAACCATTTCCATCAAATAGATATGACAGGAGCATAGCTGCCCTGCCCTTTGGGTCGAGTTTCTTGCGGTTCGCCTCGGGGACTTTGTACCACGAGAGGCACCCAAAGGGATGGAGAGTGGACAGATTGACGGGACGGAAACCTAGGATAGCTGACGGTGCTTTGAAGCCAAGTGGGGTCTTGCACAGGAAGGAGTCGAAGCTGTGGAATGAGTGTCTGAGGGCATCAGCCCAGAACAACTTTGGGACTTTGGCCTGTAGTAGGGCACATTGGATATGGTTGCTGATTGTCCGATTGGTACGCTCGGCCACACCATTCAGCTCCGGGGAGTGAGAGGGACCGGGCTCATGACAAATGCCCGCGGAGGCAAGATACGAGGTGAACTCTGTGGAGATGTACTCCCCACCGTTGTCACTGCGGAGAGCGCGAATGGGATGCTTGCCATCCTTCTCAAAGGATGCACGGAAAAGTTTGAAACAGTTGAAAACATTATTTTTAAATTTCATTGGGAAAACGGATGTAAATTTGGAACAATCATCTACAAAAGTGACGTAGTATCGGTAACCTTCACGCAAGTTAACTTCATGGGACCCTACGTCCAAGTGGATGAGCTCGCCAGGTTCCTTCAAGCGATACGGTTGACAAGACTTGAGTTCTCTTCTGGGTAGCTTGCTTTGGACGCAGACAGGGCATTGTTGAAAGTCCACCTTGTTGAGAATAGTCGGTGCAATGCCTCCCAGCTTAAACAGCTGTTTCAGCGGTCTGAGACCGATGTGAGAGAAGCGAATGTGGTACCCAAGTAAGGAATTTTCAGCAGGGGTGGCAGAAGAGACGAGGGAGAAATTTGAGCTCACAGGCTCTGCAGAAAGGTAGTACAGGTTTCTGCGGCGGTAGCCCTTTCCAACCGGCTTGGAGGTAAGTGGCGAGTCCGTTGATGAGTAGATGTCGCACCCATCCTTGGTGAAAACAACACGGAGGTCCTTGTCGCACAAGTTGGCGACGGATAAGAGCGGCTCGTGTAGGGACGGGACAACTAGAGCCTTGACCTCGGTCTTGACGGATAGGGGAAGCAAGAGGAGCCCCTTCTTGGTAGCCTCCACGGTGGATTGATTGGCTAGGTGCACGTTGGTGTTGTCCCCGCGCAAATGAAGGAGAGGTGCGGCGGTGGGCAGCATGGTCATTGAGCAGCCCAAATCAAGGCTGAGATCCCCAATGGCCACCGGATGCGGAGTTGCGGACGTCAAAAGAGAGCATACGGCCTGGTGGGATACAACCCCAATTTCCGAGCCAAAGTAGTCGGTCTCCTCCCTGTCGTCATTGGTACAGGAGCCTAGCTGAGCCACTGATGTCCTGCCCGTTTTGATGGCTGCTTGCTGTTTTTCTTCTTAGTAGGTTGGGTGGAGTCAGATTGGCTGTTGTTGCCTTGGTGTCTCCGAGCTTTAGCCTCTTGGAGGATCCTCGCAGTGTTGAAGCAGGTGTTTAGATCATGCCCTTCGACGTTGCAGAAAGTACATCTCTTGACCGCCCTGTTGTGATTACCGGAAGTAGACTGTGGTTTGGTTTTGGCAGAAGAGACTGAGGCTGGCTTCAAGATGTCTTCGGCCCGGGCCTTGCGACGCAGGCCCTCTTGCTTGAGCGCAGCGATTAGCTTGCTCAAGGCCACATAGGGCTCATTCATCAGAGCGGAAATGCACGGAAGCCATTCTTGCAACAGCGAGGTGAAGATGGCTGTGGCGAAGAAATCATCTTGGGTAAGGGGTCGTTCGGGATTGGAAAGAGCGTTGAGACGTTCAAATATGCCGGACATTTTGTCAAGGTGAGCTTTGATGTCATTGTCTTGCAAATGAGAGAGGAAGAGCTTTTGCATATAATACATGACCCCCCCTGATGAGGAGTCTTGGTGCGCGGTTTTTAACCCTTGCCATAGCTTCCGACCGTTCTTATTGAGATGGCAAGTTGATCGAATATTGGCCGGGTCGATTGTCTGTGCTATGACACTGCAGACCGCAGCATTGTCGTGAGCAAAAGTCGCTGACAGCTCAGGATGCGGATAGGTGGGGTCAATGATGTATTCCACGCCTGTAGTGCTGAAATGCATGTTGAGTATCCAACTCCAGTCCAGGTAATTGGAGTCTGGACCGGGTGGTTTCAACTTCTTGATTGTATTTGAGAGTTTCAGGGCGGGATGACCAGTAACGCCTGGGGTGAACGGTTTGGCCTCAGCATTGCTGACAGTCTGAGTGCTTTTAAGCTTGTCGTTTTTGGAGGTGGAAGATGTGGCGGATGGTTCGGCCATGATCAATGATGATCAAAGATGGGAGGATGGAAATAAGCTTTGAGCGCAAGCAGATGGATCCTTCAAAGTTTGTCTGGCAATGTGCGTAGCTAAGTTGCAATGGACCTCATAACCTGTTGAGGTCAACTGGGAGCCAGCAGCGAGATGTGTGGAAGGATTTGAATTACATGTCAGACACACATGAATCATAACAGGAAAGAAACTGATGAAATGAAAGAAAGTAAACAACTAGAAGAAAAGGGACATACCTGGGAGCCAGCAGCAAGATGTGTGGAAGGATGAGAAAAAGATTCCTTCCACGTCTGCTGGTCCCAGGTATACTACTAAACATGTGACATACAGATGAAATGGAACAAACAGGTGAGAGGCAGAGAACAAAGAAAATGAAATGGAGAAAAAAAAAAGGAAAACGCTGGGAACTATCCCAACACACACCAATTTTCACACCAATGTTTGTGTGAAAAGTTGATGACTGGATAGACATTTGGGGTATAACCCTTGTGCACACCAATTTATTTGGTTTGAAGTGGATTTTACACCAAGTTTTAGGCTCCTCAGGGGTTCTGAGGTATGTACACCAACCTTTTTGGTCTGCCGTGGTAAAAAACCCTGAGACAAAACAGGATTCCACTTATCTCCACTTCTACCCCACAGTACCATTTAACTGCCATCAATCAGAAGGCAAAAAGACATCTTAACATACACACTTGTACCAATCCTCATAAAATGCCTGTAAATACACATTCCAGCCGACATACAAGGGACTTGGTTGCAGCAGTCAGTGCAAGGATTATCCTATCTTAATGGGTGTGTCAAGAGCTCTACACCAAAATACTTGGTGTTCAGGGTTGGGTACACCAAAACCTTGGTGTACACAAAGTAAAGTCATTTCATTTTTATTGGTACTTTTCATAGCCAATAACTCAAACGACGCGTATTGTAACAAATAATTTGTTACTTTACCATACAATACCAATAAAAGTATTGGTATTGGCCCACCATTGCAAAAATTCATGAAATTGGGGTCACTAGAGAATAGAACGGCTTTGCCTCTGTAGGCACTTTCATCCAACATGACAATTCAATTCACCTCAAAACCTATGGACTCTCCTCCATCCTTTCTCGGTGCAACAGAAATGAAACCCTCAGACCCTCTTGCACCCACCCCCGCTGTGCCACAGAGATTGAAGGGATTGTGTGGGGGTGGAACCTTGGTGGCTCTTACTTCTACTATTCTTAATGTAGAATAAAACTTGACTTCCTTTAAACAAAAAAACTGATTCCTATTGAAACACCATATTCATCTGATGTGAAAAATTGTCCAAAAGGGATGAGAAGATTTAGTTGAATAGGAGTTCATCAACAACTTTTGGACAGCTATGCTCAGTGCCAGAAGTTCTGATTTTGTTTCTGGATAAGGGTAAAAATTGCCAACGGCCCAAACAAGTAAATGGGCCACAAGAACAATTGGACAGGGGGATCGGCTCTGGAAAATGGTGCTGAGCCAGCGGCTGAAGAACAAGCTGGAGATGGGGTTGCAGGTGGCTTAATGCAGGGACAAAGGTGGGTGAGGAGGGAGTTGAGTCTCAACAGGGTCTTGCGGGTGAGCCAGGAGGTGGGTTTTCAGGCCACAACAAAGCAGAAGGGGGATTGCTATCCTATTCAGAGCCTGTGCAAGAGCGGCAGGCAAACTGACGGAGGAGGGGCGGGGCTTGTCAAGGGACATGTTGATGCGGCGGCTCTGCTGGCCCTTAACCTCCTAAAATAGCGCCTAACCCCTTCACCTAACCTCCTAAATTAACCCCCAAACTGGTTTTCCTAGCCATTTCCATCCCAGCACCTTCAGCTCCATCAGCCCAGCGCTGGAGTTGTGCCCAAGCCAATGATAAATCTGATTTATCCAATAATTTATACTGACACAGGTGTTAAAGAATGGTGATGCCATGGTGCCGGTTGAAGTAGAAGATATGTAACCTGGTGATTAGTATCATTAAGGTTGTGGTGCGCCCACTGGAGACAATGCTACAAGTGATCAAAGGAGCAGGAAATGTGTATAAAAGGATGCTAATTAAAGATGTCACTTGGTGCCCAGGTACCCGCCACAGGTGCAGGTACCCGCCCAAAAAAAACTGATAAACTCAACACCCACACCTGCGGAAGTTACAGAAAGCAGGTACCCAGGTACCAGTGGCAGGTACCCGCAGGTTTATTGTAGGTTGCAGCCTGCAACCTCCTTGGCGAGCAGGTAGCAGGCTGCAGCCTACTCACTGCGCAGGGAACAGTCAGCAACCTGCACAGCAAGCAGGTAGCAGCCTGTAACCTGCACGGCAAGCAGGTAGCAGCTTGTAACCTTCTCGGCAAGCAGGTAGTAGCCGGCAACCTGCTTGGCAAGCAGGTAGCAGCCTGTAACCTGCTCGGCAAGCAGGTAGCAGCCTGTAACCTGCTCGGCGAGCAGGTAGCAGCCTGTAAGCTGCTCGGCGAGCAGGTAGCAGCCTGTAAGCTGCTCGGCAAGCAGGTAGCAGCCGGCAACCTGCTTGGCAAGCAGGTAGTGTCAGATTATATCCGCGGACCAAAAGGGTGCCAAGATAAAACATGTGAGGAATGATTGTGTGACTCCAAATGGTAAGTCACACGTCTCCCACAAAAATATTCAAACTACATACGCTTGGTTGCTGACCTCAGTTCTCACATGCCTTCTGTTAACAGATGATGTCAATGCAGAGAAACAAGAGAAGCAAGTGACACCATGAAAAAACAATTGTCGCTTGTTATCAAGTGACATAATGCAGCTTCAGTGCAACTCCACACCTACTCTCCTTGTATTTGTTGAAAGGGCTCAACTATGCATAAGCTATGTGTCACCTCAGCAAGGACCCAATGGCTCTTTGAGCAGCGGTGGGCAGTTACGTTACCCGTAACTGGTAACGTACCTGTAACGTAACTTTTTTTGTTACGTTACAGACTTTTTACCAATAACTTTGTTCAAGTTACGATATCTTTTTTCAAGAGGGATCTAGTTTTCCGCTAGTTACGTTCCCAGATATTTTGTGCAAGACCAGGTTACATTATCTTTTTGACCAAATATGGATAACTTTGGGGTAATGTGACAAGTTACATGGGTAACTTTTGAGTAACTTAGCAGATGACCCTTCAATCAGTCAATGTTTCCCAATGTGAGCAAGATAATGTGCTCATGTTGGCCAAACAACTGTTTTCCAGGTAGTATTTGCTGTTTGGGCTGGCTCAAAAGCATTGCCCACAGTGGGGCTTGAACCCACCACCTCAATCCAGCCTTGCAGGAAGAGGGAGTCACTATCCATTATGCCAAATTCATTATGCAATGGAGTGATTTTTCAACAACATGTCACCTCCTGTTCACAATAAAACATTGCCCCAGCAGGTTACGTTACCCAAAAATATTATGTACAAAAAATAAAAATGTTACGTTACGTTACATTTGCAGTGATATTTAGTTACGTTACAAAAGCACTGTGAATGGATAACTAAAAAAAAGTTATGTTGTCCAATTAACCTGCTGTAACGTAAAGTAACGTATCTGCCCACTGCTGCTTTGACTGAATGGCAAACACTGTTGATGACTGGTCTCTGTCATCACGAGGAGTACCCATTCCTTTTGATTACCAGTCTTGACCAGTGTAAGCACTCCTCTCAATAAGCAGTACTGTACCGGTCATTGAGAGGAGTGCATACTCTCCTGAGTGACTGGTACAGTACCGACCTTTGAGAGGAGTGTACACAGTCCTCTCTAGGACCGGTACAGAACCAGTCATCGAGAGGAGTGCGTACACTCCTCTCAAAGGCCAGTGCTTTACCGGCCATTGAGAAGAGTGCTTACTCCTCTCGGTGACCGGCACAGACCGGTCATCAAGAGGAGTACACCTCCTCTTGATGACTGTTACGGTACCGCCGGCTGACTCGGTAAGCAGGGATACACCTGCTCAACGAGACAGCCTGGTGTGCCCCTGCTCACCAAGCTGTCTCGGTGAGCAAGGATACCCTGCTCGCCAAGACAGCTTGGTGACACTACAAACATTTGCAATTCTACCCAAAAAGAAAATGTGAACTTGGGATGGGAAAAACATATACACAATTTTACAGAAAATGGTCAGAAGTGAAGAATGAGCTATACTGAGCATGCTCAGCAATTTTTTTTTTTTTTACAAACTGAGCAGAAATCATTTTTATTCATTCTGGCAACTTTAGGGGATTTTGCTGAGCATGCTCAGTTTGGCTCAATTTTTATTACTGAGCCATTTTGTTGAAAAAATTGAACATTTTGCTTAACCCAAACAGTAGTTTTTTCTTTGGGTAAAATTACAAATGTTTTTAGTGTGAGCAGGGATACACCAGGCTATCTCGGTGAGCAGGTGTATCCCTGCTCACCGAGTCAGCCCGGTGAGTAGGGAAACACCTGCGCACTTGAGGTGTCTTGGTGAGCAGGGATGCACCTGCTTGCCTGGTGAGCAGGTGTATACGGTGAGCAGGCACATGCACCGGCTCACCAAGATAGCCTTTTAAGCAGGAATATGCACCTGCTCACCAAGCTGTCTTGGTGAGCAGGTGTATACACCTGCTCACCAAGAAAGCTTGGTGAGCAGGCATATAAACCTGCTCACCACGACAGCTCGGTGAGCAGGGTATCCCTGCTCACCAAGATGTCTCGGCAAGCAGGGATACCCTGCTCACCAAGATGTCTCGGCGAGCAGGGTATCCCTGCTCACCGAGATGTCTCGGCGAGCAGGGTATCCCTGCTCACCGAGATGTCTCAGCGAGCAGGGTATCCCTGCTCACCGAGATGTCTCAGCGAGCAGGGTATCCCTGCTCACTGAGATGTCTTGGCAAGCAAGGTATCCCTGCTCACCAAGATGTCTTGGCAAGCAGGGTATCCCTGCTCACCAAGATGTCTTGGCGAGCAGGGTATCCCTTCTCACCAAGATGTCTTGGCAAGCAGGGTATCCCTGATCACCGAGATGTCTTGGCGAGCAGGGTATCCCTGCTCACCAAGACATCTGGGTGAGCAGGTATACCCTGCTCACCCTACCGAGATGTCTTGGCTAGCAGGGTATCCCTGTTCACCAAGCTGTCTTGGTGAGCAGGTATACCCTGGTCACCGAGCTGTCTTGGTGAGCAGGTATAGCCTGGTCACCAAGACAGCTCCTGCTCACCAAGACAGCTCTTGCTCATCGAGAGAGCTTGGTGAGCATGGTATACCTGCTCATTGAGAGAGCTCGTTGAGCAGGGTATACCGGCTCACCAAGACAGCCCGGTGAGCAGGTGTATCAGGTGATCAGGAATGCACCTGCTCACCGAGCGAGGTGTCTCGGCGAGCAGGCATACCCTGCTCACCAATGTGTCTAGGCGAGTAGGTAAAGCCTGCTCACCAAGAGAGCTTGGTCAGCAGGGTATACCTGCGGACTGAGGTGTCTTGGTGAGCAGGTGTATTTGGTGAGCAAGTGTTTACCTGCTCACCAAGGTGTCTTTGTGAGCAGAGATACACCTGCTTCACCAAGACACCTCAGTGAGCAGGTGTTTTTTCCCTGCTCACCAAGCTGTCTCGGTGATCAGGGTTAATTACCTGCTCACCGAGCTGTCCCGGTGAGCATGGTTTCCCTGCTCAACGAGACACCTTGGTGAGCAGGGTATATATACCTGCTTACCAACTGGCAAATGTCTGACTCTTGGTGAGCAGGTTCATACCCCTGCTCCTTGAAGTGTCTCCCTGAGCTTGTGAGTCTCACAGAGACAGCTTGGTGAGCAGGAGTATGCATGCCTGCCAACCAAGCTGTCTTGGAAAGCTGGTATTCACCTGCTAATGTATGTGTTCAGCTCGGTGGATCTGGTTGTATGCACCTTGATGAGCCAGTGGCCACTGGTACCAGTAACTCAACAACCCATTTTGCTGGACCATGGCCCAGTGGCCCACTGTGTCATTGATGCCACATCTGTGTGGCCTTGCTGAGTCACGTGAATGGGGAGTACTGAGATGTATAAATTCATATCCCCTTGTTGTACAAAACTAGGCTGGATAGATAGCGGATAGATAGCTGGAGCTGGCCAGATGTCACTTGATAACAAGCAAAAATTAAGATATTCTAGCTTCAATTCAATATATTACATATGCCATAGTTGTGTTGTGTTATTCCGCAGAAATGAGGAATAAAGATTAAATCACTTCTAAGTTATTTCCCTGTGAATAGAATCCATTTTAATCTTCAAGGTTTTGCACATGGTTTTGCACCTCGCATATATTCAATTTCACCATGAAAAAACAATTGTCACTTGATATCAAGTGACATCCCGCCAACTCCAGCCAGCTATCCACAATCTATCCAGACCATTTCTTTTCCTAAAACTATATAGAATGAATTCTGCTCAGTTTCAATGATAACTGATCTATTTCATGGGGATCCCTGAACTTTGGTACAATGGGAGCTGAGCAATACCACAGTAAATGCCAAGCTCCTGGCCACCCTGAGCCCTGAACTGCACCAAAGTTGGCTATGAGTTGAACTGCTGAGCAGGCTGAGCTTAACTGCAGTGAGAGCTGAGCTGATGCTAATTTTTTGCTGAATTTTTTCAAAATGGACATCAAGAAGACCAAAATTAAATCAAGAGTAGGAATGGAGTAGCTTTGAAGCTGTAACCAAAGTTGAGTAATGTCACTTGATATCAAGTGACAATTGTTTTTTCATGGTGTTTGATCTTCTGAGTTCATCCCCACATGACTGAAGGATGAACAACCTCAGATCAATCAACCAGAACCATAATTTTTCAGAGCATTGCATCAGAGTCTTCATCATTACTCAACAACCTAAAGGCCCTCCCATTTCCTCACCTCTTAGTGGTCATTTGGGGTCACCTGTTGTTGACTATTCATCACTACTCTCTTCCATTGCTCTCTAAATTATTCTTCTGATCAGTTGATCACACTTTTTCTTCATCATCATCATCATTCATCAGAGGCACTTCTTAATAGAAGTTATCAGCATATTTCATTGCTTTCCAGTGGGCTTCTAAGCTATCATCCCCACCCAGGTTTTTCCTTAAAAGCCTTGGCTAGTTTCTTTTAGCCTAAAAAATAGGACTGCTGAAGAGCATCTTCACCCTCTTGTTGCTTAACAGAGGAGGCTTAGAGCATACTCCACTACTGCCTCTCCTTTTCTTGGATTGAGCCCATTTCCTCCCCTCTTTGGGTCAGAGAAGCAAGGTTTAACCTTGATTATCATTCTTGATTATTCTCATCAGCTCATAAAGCTTGATTATCATTTTTATAATTCCTCATCTGTCTTGTCTTTGTCTTTCTTTCCCTTGAAATATATTGAGTTGCCCTCCTTATCCTTGTGCCCTGCTGCCACCGTAGAGGCCCAGGCTCACAGTTACGCCTGAAATGGGCCACAAATATTATAATTGTACCACACTACAGGTGTTGTACATGTGTATTCAAGGTTTTCAAAGCGGAAACCTTGTTTATATAATTGATACAAGGTTCCTGAAACCTAGTTACATATGTACTACCTTAGCAACATGTAGTTGTGTAGTCCACGTGGGTTATTTAGTGAATTGGGCTGTTTTATGTAATCACTTGCGCGGGGTTGGAACATTAAACCCCAATTGGGCCTAACTCAGCCATTTCACACAAAACCTCAAAATGACGTCCATTTTTGGCCATTTCCCAGTTGGTATCACAATAACCAACAACAACTTCACACATAGGTGCTGTGTGAACCTATAGGTGGGGGAAATGGGCAAAAGGGGTGAAGGAGGAAGAATTAGGGGGTACCATGAGTGAGGTACCCTAGGTTATTTTGCATGTAGATCAAGAATCTGCAATAATATTCTAAGTTTTTCTTCAGGTTAAGAAGTTACATTATTATTTTTCATACAATATTATTTTGACAATGTCTTTGAGTGTTTGTTCTTAATTTTAATTGTTTCCACACATGTGTGTTATTGTTACACAAGGTAAGGAGAGCTTCTACATATGTAATAATTGCTATATTAACATATGTGAAAAAGGCTCTAACCTAGGGAATACAATATTTATCTCAAGTTTTCACTATTCTTATGTTTTTCCCTATTTAATGTGCTTTTGTTAGGTTTTCTCTGAAGAGTAGCAAGCTGACAGGGAAAGTCACTACAAGCCCCCTCCTCAGGCAAACAATTCCCAGCCAAGTAACTTACGTCCATCCAAGGTACGTAATGAAAAACATGTTCTCTTTCTTTTTCAACATCAATCATGAATGGTTGCTAACTTTCCAATTTATTTCAAAGCCTCAGACAGGAGTTCTTGCGGGATTGGCGGGAGCATCTGAAGGACGCGGAGGGATTGAGGCAACAGATCCTCTTACAATGTGGCTTGCTGGAGGATTTAATTTGACTGATGACAGGCAGCCAGTGGATCCCCTCAAATGGTGGATGCAACAAAGGCGTGCGGGGAATACTCATGGGGGTCTCCTTGAGATGGCCCTTGATGTTCTTAGCTGTCCAGGCAAGTCTCCTTTATATATTTGATGTTATCTTGACTTTTTTATTGGTGATAACCCATTACACCTACATCAGCTACTACGGTCAATGTTGAACAATTGTTTAGCTTTGGCAGGGAGTATGTTTCCCTTAGGAGGCACAGACTTAGCCCTTTGTCAATTATCAAGGGTATGGCGGTTTCATTTTATTCAAAGAATGGGAAGATAAAACGTAGAATGTTGCATAAATGGAAGACAAACAAGAGAAACAAATCAAAGCACAAGGGAAAAGGAAAAGCTGGTAAAAATGAATAATTTTTTTTCTCATCTTATATAGTTATTGTTTTGAATGTCATGCAAAAAAAAATAGAAATGAACTTTGTCATCAGCACATCTGCTGTAATTGATGTGTCACACCCGCAGGTACCTGCCACAGGTACCCGGGTACCCTTTGCTCTGGCCGCCGCGGGTGTGGGTACGGGTGCACGTGCCCAAGATCCCCTGTTTTTTGAGGAGGTACCCGCACCCGTTGCAAGTACCTGGGTGCAAGGGGCCATCTCTAGTGCCAAGGTGAGTAATATCAATAGCCCCAGAGTATTTATGAATATGTTTGGTCACCGGCTTCATGTCATGAAGCAAATTTGAGTCCAAGACTGTTGATTTTGAGGCACCAGTATCAAGTATTAATTAAGTACCGGACAGATCATGGGAAACAACCTGCACACTGTCCTCATCATCAACAAAGAAACCCATATCATTGGGGTGATATTCATCAACTGTGTCAACCTCCTCCTCAGCATCAATATCAGCTTCTTCATCTTCCTCTAGAGTGTTGACTTGCAGCTTTCTAAGCATTTGGATTTGCTCTTCAAGCAAGCTTCAAATTTTGGTGCTTGACATAGTTGAAAATAAAGAGGAGATCTGTTGACTAGACCCCGCACTAGAATGTCCTTGTCAGCCTCTGTGATGCCAAGGGCTAGTACCTTTTAGCTACACAAGGTGATAAGAGTGCAAATGATGGGTAGAGTGGGATATTTTCACGTAGAAAAATAGTAAAGAAAGAAATAAAAAGAATATAATTCTTTTTTATAGAGGGGCCTGCTGGCGCAGGGGTGTTTGTAGGTGCCCTCTAAATCAGAGATCTGCTAAGCAGGGTGGTATCTGATTAAGCAAACAATGGGTTTCTGCGTAACAGAAGGTGGTACCAAAGTGCTTTTCCAATTAAGGAACCAGAATGGGGACAGAAGGATAAAAGAAGTACTCACTATTGCTTCTTTTAAGCCAAAAAGCCACGTAGGGGGGGTGAAGTAGAGCTGCTGGGTAGATTGGATGGTTTCTGCGCAGGAGCTGGTCACGTAGGATGGTTGATTTAATAAGAACACCAAGGATAAAACAGGCAAACAGGGCAGAGTAACTGAAATAAGGACAGGACACGGCGTAACTGATTGACTGTAATAATAATTGATGATGATGAACAACTTTTGGCGTGGAAAGAGGGCTCTATATATACTAATTTCACTCATAGTGGAGGACCTTTCTGCCTGTGTGCGTGTAGTAACTGGTTTTCAGCGCAATGTGGCCAATTTGGGAGATTGGCACTGACAAGGCTCATCCCAATGACACTGCTGGTCATTAATTCTGCGTCACAAGTACTTTCCATGACCTTAATAAATTATTTAGTCATTGTAACTAAGGTACATAGCAACACTGACGTGTGAATGTATCTGAAATGGGCCACAAATGACGCAAATTGGCCACAAATGGCTAAAGCCAATCATTAAAGGCCACGCTGGCTATGTTACTCTTATGTATTCAAGGTTTTTATTAATGAAACCTTGTAAATAAACCACGTAGAATCTACTAGTACCCTAGTTACACTTGTACACGTGTTGTAACTAGGGGATTAGCTATTTCCACACATTTGGCCAATTTCCAATTGGATTATATAATCCACGCGCGGGGTTGGAGGATTAAACCCCAATTGGGCCTAACTCCCAAACTATACACAACACCTCAATTATAAGTCCATAATTGGTCATTTCACATATAGTATGTATATATAACAAGTACATACGTGTGTAATGACCGTGTGACATATGTTTGTGGCCAATTCTTACGGGTGATTGGTTCAAGGTGAAGGAGTAGGAATTTAGGGGTACTTCCAGTGAGGGACCCTACATTAATTTGCATGAGGATTCAGAATATGACATTATATTCTAAGTTATCCTCAAGGTTTAGAAGTTATTTAGTATTTTTGTAAAAAGTAGTTAGTATTTCAATTTATTACTTATTTTTATGGTGCCAGGACTTTGCTAAGCTTATTGGATAAAAATAAGTAAACTGAGTTTTTTGTACATTATTAGTTATATAAAATGGGTCTTAATATTGTGGTAATAATGTCTCTTTTATGTTACTTTTGTCAGGTTGGCTCTGACATAGTAGCAAGCTGACATTCCCTCCCTTTAAAATGAGACTTTAGAAAACAAAATTCATCCTAATGTCTGTAGAAAGAAGAGAGAAAAAAAAATTTCTCAATTTCTTTTGGAGGCTCTATAATTACGTAGATGTATGGGACCATCAGGTATATTATCTTCAGGAATCCATTCATCTTTGTCTGCTGATTGACCTTTATACCTTACTAAGTAGAGTCTAATATCTTTCCCATTGATCCTTTCTTTCTTATCCTTTAATATCTTATGTACTTTAAAGTTAGAGGTGTCTAGAGGTTCAATTATAGGTACAGGTACAGGTGTTACTGCAGGGGTATCTGTGCCTCTACTATTGTAAGGCTTGATTAAGCTAACTGGAAAAACAGGGTGTTTTCTGGAAAATTCATCTGTTAAAATTACTTCCACAGCATTTTTTCCATGTAATTGCTTAATGGTAAAAGGTCCAACAAAGGAAGGTTTAAGTTTCCTGTTACCTCCCAAATTATTAAAATTCACAGTGGACAATAGGACTTTGTCCCCAATTTGGAAGGATGGTTCTCTATGACTTTTGTCCCATCTTAACTTATTATATTCAGCTGCATCTTGAACACATTTCTTAGCATGTTCATGTGTAATGTCAAGCATCCTTTTAAAGTCTAGGGAAGTGGGATGTACATGAGGTAATTTGTTATTAATATGATCTTTAGGCATTCTGGGTATCCATCCTCTTTCCAAAATATAAGGGATTTCTTTGGATGAAGAATGTTTACTGCTGTTATAAGCTATTTCCAATGCAGGGAGTAAGCTAACCCAATCATGAGTATAACCATCACTATTTTTGAATTCTAAGCCAAAGGAACAAAATCTTCTGAGCATATCTTCTAGAGTTTGGATCATTCTTTCAGCCAATCCGTCAGTTTGGGGATGGTAAGCAGTAGAGAAAGCTAATTTAGTGCCTAACATGTCATGTAAATTTCTCCAAAATTCAGAAGTAAATTTGGGGTCTCTATCACTAATGATTATTTTGGGTATTCCTACGTCAGCCATAATCCTATTCCAAAATAGTAAAGCCACTTCCATAGCTGTATCATCTTTATGGTTAGGAATAAATCTGGCCCTTTTTGAATATCTGTCTACAACCACTAGTACAGAGTTGAAGGAATAAGACCCTCCAGGAGGTAAACCTGTAACAAAATCCATGTTTATGATTTCCCATCTTTTGGTGGGTTCTTGGATGGTTTGAAGTAGCCCATATCTCTTACCTGTTTGCTTATTTGATTTCTGGCAAGTTTCACAGGATTTAATATAAGTAGCTACTTCATTAGTCCAATTATTCCACCAAGCTGTAGTTCTGACTCTTTCAATAGTCCTTTCTTCAGAAAAATGTCCAGCACCAACATTATCATGGCATTCTTTCATAAGGGCTTCAATCTGAAGTTGATCACATAAGACTATTACACTGGAATGCCTTTCCTTAAAGTACAATATTCCATCTAATAGAGAGAACTTACCAGAAGAGTAAGGTTTGGATAACCAGGGAGGTAGACTAGCAATTAATTCATGGGAACTATTTTCATTGCTAAGTATATCTAGTAGTTTGACAAATTCAGGATCAGACTGGTAACTATCTTTTATAAGGCTGTAGTAGGCTTCATCCAAATCACAGACATGTATTCCTAAAATTGGGAATATATCTTCATCTTCAGGATCCCAGGCAGGGTTATCTGGAGTATTTGGTAAAGCCCATCTGCTCAAGCCATCAGCATTACTATGCTTTTTGCCAGCTTTATGAACAATAGTCATATGTCCTCTGTATTGTTGAATAGCAATTTGCCATCTTAACATATGCCTATTGGGAGTCTGCATATTCATAAGGGTTTTAACTGCTGTGCAATCAGTGACTACAACAATTCTACTACCTTCAAGATAATAATGTAACTTTTCTAAGGACCATACAAGAGCTAGACATTCCATCTGACTGGCTCCATACCTTTTCTCTGTTGGTTTAATTTGTCTTGAAATAAACAGAACTGGTTTTTCTACCAATTTATCTTCAACAAGGAATTCTTGATGTAAGGCAGCACCTAAGCCATCTAAACAAGCATCTATGTACAGAATAAATGGTAAGTTATAATCTGGTTGAGCTAGCACAGGAGCAGTAGTAAGGGCTAGCTTCAATTGTTCATAATCCAGTACTCTAGGGTGAGTCATTTCATAAATGGTTTCTTTACTACATAACTCATATAATGACTTGGCTAAAATAGCAAATTTCTCAATATGTTTCCTATAATATCCACAAAATCCAAGAAAAGATTGCATTTCAGTGATATTCTGAGGCATAGGTTTGAGCATTACAGCTGCTACTTTGTTTTGGTCAATGGCTAGGGATAGTCCAGAAACAATATGTCCTAAAGCTTTAAGTTCACCATATCCAAAGTTGCACTTTTTAATAGACATTTTTAGACCAGCTTTAATAGAAGTTTCTAATACTATTTGTATCTTTTCTATATGTGTTTCCCAGTCATCTGAATAAATGATTATATCATCAATATAAATCATCATCCAGCACTGGCGGATAAAAGATCCAAAAATAGAGTCCATCATTCTTTGGAAATGAGAAGGTGCATTCTTAATTCCAAAGGGCATTCTGAGGTATTCAAAAACACCAAGATGGCAGATAATTCTCATAAATTGGCGGCTATTAAGTTCTATAGGTATCTGGTGAAACCCTTTGAGAACATCCATGCAGGTTATGTACTTAGCTTTTGATAAGTTATGAAGAGAGTGGTCAATTCTTGGAATGGGATAATTATCAGCTTTAGTGTAATTATTTAGAGCTCTAAAATCTCCAACCATCCTAGACTTATCATTATGCCAGGCAATAATAACTGGGGTAGTTATTTCTACTTGTTCATTATGGCCCACTTTTCTAAGTACACGTAAATCTATAAGCTCCTTAATGTGTGTTTCTAAAGCTATCCTAGATTTAGGGCTAGAAGGGTAGGCTGCTTTTCTTAGAGCAGGTGGGTAAGGAGGTTCACAAGTTAATTCTAATTTAATATCATGTCCTGTAACATTGCCAATAGGCTCTTCAGTGGTACAGAAGGCTTCTTTATTCTTATGGCATACTTTAAGAATATCTAATACTTGAGCCTTGGTTAGTATGTCACTTATAGCAGCTTGGGACATATATTCTTGATTAAAATCTTCTAATTCCTTGGGGTCAGGTTCCTGAGAAATGGGTGCAATAATCTCAGAATGGATGTTGCAAATTTGGTATTTCCTTTTCCAATCTCCTCCAATGGTAAAATATCTATCTTTGGACTGGAAAATGTCAATTCCATACATGCAGAAGGTATCATTACCTAGTATAAGGTAGTCACAAATGGCATCAGAAAGTATTACAAATTCTACACTTAATCTGAGGGATCCCTTAGTGTGGGGGAATATTAAAGGTAAATTGATGACACCAATAGGTTTCATGGTAGAGTTACAACTGCTAAATGTAGCCTTTGGAACAGGTAATAAATTTTTGCGCCAATCAGGGTATATTTGTTGCAAAAAGGTGGCACTTGTACAAGAACAAAAGGCTCCTATATCTAATAGAGTTTTAACAGCTGAGTCTTTGAAAATAACCTTAGTATAACTGGTTTTACCTAGGGTGTAACACCTTCCTTCTTCAGGTTTGTTAGTTAATAGCTTGGCATCAGATATATGGCCAATATCCATATTATCTTCCCATTTCTGGGGTAAGTTAGATTCACCATGAATAGCATTGATGCTGAAGTCATTGCCAATATTAGAATTTATTACTACAACAGCATGGTTATCAGATTCAGAGTCATCATCATCTTGACCATAATATGTACTAGAGGGTTCTTGGCGTATGATATCAAAGGTACTTTCAGAATCTGAATCAGGGCTTGCATTCACATTATTGATTTTCCTCCTAGGTTTGGTACATTCAGTGCTTCTGTGGCCAGTTTCTCCACAATTCCAACACGTAGGAGTCTTTTCTTTTCTAATGGGTTCAGCAGCTTTAGGTTCTAACTTCTTAGAAGGGTCTGTTCTAGGAGTGTAATCCTTTTTTTCAGAAGGAATATGTTTTTTATTAATTCCTGTCATTTCTACTACTTCTTCCATAACACCTATAAGTGTTGATAAATCACAATCCATGTCATTGATTCTACATCTGACATTATGTTCTAGACTGCCTTTAGTTTGGTTAAGTATTAAATCATTTATTTGTTCTTGATTTAATTTAGGGTAGATACATTCAATCCTTTTCTTCTGGTTCAAGCACCATTGATGAGGATTATGCTTGATAGGATCAAAGTAGTCATTTTCAAAAGCTCTGCGCATTTTCTTTTCCCATAGTCTAGTGCCAAATTGTTGTTTGATCAGTTCTTTCCAAGCTGGCCAAGATTGTTGCCTCATGGTAGCTTGTTTACCAATGAACCAATCAAAGGCTACTCCTTCAAATAACCTAGGCAACCTAGTAAGGATGGCATCATCAGGAGCTCTATATATTGTTAGTATGTGATCAATATATTTGATGAAATTAATATGGTCATAATCTCCTTCTCCAGAAAATTTAGTCCATTCTTTAATTGGTGGTAACAATTTATTCAGAAGAGAGGGATCTATGAAGTTGTTATTACCATTGTTGTTTACATTGTTGCGTGAAGGAGCATGACTCCATTGACTCCCATTATTAAGGTTATTATAATTAGGTGAATTATTAGGAGGGTAATTGTTATTAGGGGGCATTGGTGAACTATTGTTGTATTTATAATTAGATTGATTGTTATGAGGATAGTTGTCCTTATCCTCTACCTTATCTTCAAGTATTGTTTCCATGTAAGGATTGTTATATTTGGGCGTAGTGTTATTAACAGGAGCAGTTCTGGAAGGTATTTCTTTAATTAAATCTGTTAATTCAAATTTTATATCTAACAGATGTTTTAATACTAAATTTCCATTAACATTCTTGTTGTTTTGGTCAGATATTAAAGCTACTTGAGCTTGTAATTCAACCATCATTCTTTTTAAATCCATTTGTTCAAGTTCTAATTTCACATTTTGGGCGTGTAAAGTGCTAATAGCATTTTTATTAATTTTATTAATTATATGCTCAGTATTAGCGTGGAACATGTCTTCTAATCTGTTGATTTTATCCGCCAAATCATCATTAGAATACTTGGAATTTTCTTCTTCAAGTTTTTCTAATTTTTTGGGCACATTAAGAAGCTTTGGCTCACAATTTTTGGCGTAAAAATCAGATTCATTATGCGTAAAGACAGACTTAGGTGAGTTAAGAAATTTGGACAATTGATTTAAAATGAGAGAGGAGCTAGACATATAATTTTCTAAAGATTCAGGCAGAGGAGGAGCCTTATTTAAAAATTCTAAAACAGTTTTGTGGCGTGTTTTAGCATTTTTGTCTAACAAAAGAATATTATTATGCGCAATTGTAAGAGAATTATCTAGGACAGAAAAACCTAATCTAAGCTGTTGTAGAAGTTGGTTATGGCGCTGCTGATGTTGGCTAATTTCTTCCACTTCTGGGGATTGTTGTAATGACGGTTGTTCATAGAAAGACTGCTCATATTCTTCCCCTTGTTCTTGTTGGCAGTGTGGGGAAACAATACTCTCTTTTCCTCCCAAGGGTTCCATCCCTTCGTGTATTCCTCCACTTCTTTTTTGGAGATAAGTTTCTGTAGCTCTTTCTGACTCTTCTGGGCTAGTCCTAAAAGATTCAGCATCATCTCCTGGGTGGCCTTGGATTTCTGGGCTTCCACGAATTTCTGATGGTTGGCCACGTGTATTTTGACCAGTTTGGCTATCTTGTCCTCCTTGGACGTGCTCACCACCTGAATTTCCAAGTCCTCTTCCTCCGTCTGGGGTTTCTGGATACTGGCCAAGGAGGTGGAAGGGGTTGGTTCCACGTCCACGTCCATGGCTTGAGGATTGGGGAGACTGGGGGTGGTCTTCTTGAAGGCCAAGTTCCGTGGCAACTTCTCTGCTCCTAGGTTGTCTAGTGGGCGGGGGTAAGGGGCCGTGGAGATCAGGCTTGTGAGCCCTGGTAGACTTCCTGACAGGACTATTTTCACGGGACATATTAGTGAAAAAGGGCCACGAAAAATTTAATTAAGGTAAATAATAAACTTACTTGTTGGTGGAGCCGTAAGTGGGGTAATGGAATTGGCCACAGAGGTAGCTGGAGCCGTGGTAGATGAAGTAGAAGTGTTGGAAGTGCTTGGAGAGGTAGTGGAAGACACTAGATAAAATTCAGGCGTAAAAATAAGTATTTTTTGGTAATTTTATTTAGAGATAAAGAAGAATTAAACTGACTATTGTAAAAGTTTTGTTTATATTCTAGAGTTCTTTGAAAATCTGCACGCCTCTTGTTCTCTTGATTCCTCCTGTTGATGGAGTTGTGTTTGATGAGAAGTTCTGTGTCCTGTTGAGCACGTTGGTGAGAGTGAAAAAGAGCAAGTTGGAACTGTTCTGTAGGCGTAAGTTTTTCCCAATCAGAAGGTTGATAGTTAGCTATTTCCTCTTCTTTGCGCAATCTGAGGACTTTAAGATAATGTTTGATTAATTCAAAGTGGGCAATTTGGTCAAAAGGTGGATGAACAAATTCAGGCGCGGAAATGAGAGTTTTAGTGTATTGGTTCACTAAAAGAATGCGTAAAAAAATAAAGTAGAAGGATAATTTTTAGTGGTTTTATTTTATAAATGATTTTTAGTGGTTTGGTAATTTTTTGCGTGAGTGAAAAGCAAAAGTAAGAAGAGTAAGTACCAGGAGTAAATTACCACGAGTGAATATTGGTAATTTCCCGGCCAGACCCCCAATTGTCAGCCTCTGTGATGCCAAGGGCTAGTACCTTTTAGCTACACAAGGTGATAAGAGTGCAAAGGATGGGTAGAGTGGGGTATTTTCACGTAGAAAAGTAGTAAAGAAAGAAATAAAAAGAATATAATTCTTTTTTATAGAGGGGCCTGCTGGCGCAGGGGTGTTTGTAGGTGCCCTCTAAATCAGAGATCTGCTAAGCAGGGTGGTATCTGATTAAGCAAACAATGGGTTTCTGCGTAACAGAAGGTGGTACCAAAGTGCTTTTCCAATTAAGGAACCAGAATGGGGACAGAAGGATAAAAGAAGTACTCACTATTGCTTCTTTTAAGCCAAAAAGCCACGTAGGGGGGTGAAGTAGAGCTGCTGGGTAGATTGGATGGTTTCTGCGCAGGAGCTGGACACGTAGGTTGGTTGATTTAAAGAGAACACCACGGATAAAACAGGCAAAACAGGGCAGAGTAACTGAAATAAGGACAGGACACGGCGTAACTGATTGACTGTAATAATAATTGATGATGATGAACAACTTTTGGCGTGGAAAGAGGGCTCTATATATACTAATTTCACTCATAGTGGAGGACCTTTCTGCCTGTGTGCGTGTAGTAACTGGTTTTCAGCGCAATGTGGCCAATTTGGGAGATTGGCACTGACAAGGCTCATCCCAATGACACTGCTGGTCATTAATTCTGCGTCACAAGTACTTTCCATGACCTTAATAAATTATTTAGTCATTGTAACTAAGGTACATAGCAACACTGACGTGTGAATGTATCTGAAATGGGCCACAAATGACGCAAATTGGCCACAAATGGCTAAAGCCAATCATTAAAGGCCACGCTGGCTATGTTACTCTTATGTATTCAAGGTTTTTATTAATGAAACCTTGTAAATAAACCACGTAGAATCTACTAGTACCCTAGTTACACTTGTACACGTGTTGTAACTAGGGGATTAGCTATTTCCACGCATTTGGCCAATTTCCAATTGGATTATATAATCCACGCGCGGGGTTGGAGGATTAAACCCCAATTGGGCCTAACTCCCAAACTATACACAACACCTCAATTATAAGTCCATAATTGGTCATTTCACATATAGTATGTATATATAACAAGTACATACGTGTGTAATGACCGTGTGACATATGTTTGTGGCCAATTCTTACGGGTGATTGGTTCAAGGTGAAGGAGTAGGAATTTAGGGGTACTTCCAGTGAGGGACCCTACATTAATTTGCATGAGGATTCAGAATATGACATTATATTCTAAGTTATCCTCAAGGTTTAGAAGTTATTTAGTATTTTTGTAAAAAGTAGTTAGTATTTCAATTTATTACTTATTTTTATGGTGCCAGGACTTTGCTAAGCTTATTGGATAAAAATAAGTAAACTGAGTTTTTTGTACATTATTAGTTATATAAAATGGGTCTTAATATTGTGGTAATAATGTCTCTTTTATGTTACTTTTGTCAGGTTGGCTCTGACATAGTAGCAAGCTGACAACTGTGTACAATACAGCCCGTTCTTCCTCCTTCTTCTATTCTTCCATCCAGGGGCTGAAACACCTTCCATCACCCCTTCTTTCTTCCAATCCTTCCAGCTTCCATCCTGTTCAGGGTCTAGGCCTCTCCTCCTCCTGGTCCTTCTTCCCCTTCTTCCCCCTGTGTCCGCTCCTTGTACTGCTACCATTGTCCGTATTTCCTGCTTTCTGTTAGTGTAACTCTTCCTTGTTGTTGATTCTGTGATGTTGGTGTATTGTGTATTCTTCCGGATTCTTTCTGTACTCCTCCCTGCTCTTCCTCCTCTTGTATCTTATTCTAGTGTGCATCTTGTAAGTGAACTTGTAATATATGAAATGTACCTCTTTGGCATTGGAGCGGGAATGGAACACCACAACAACACCTCAGGAAATCAGTCAAAGAAGTGGAACAAGCATATATCATATTTTTTCACCCTGTCTGGCCTCCCGCCTAGCTACACAACCAGAATTACAACTGTCACTTTCTTTCCACCTCCAATTCTGCTGGCCCAATGGAGCTTGCGCAACCAATTGTTGATGAACTTAAGTGAGTTGTGGTGACTCAAGACACAAGACCCATTTTTCTCTAACTCACAACAACCCAACAATTGTTATAATGAGTGGCACAGGCAAATGAGCGAGGACGGATTTATTGCTTATGATTGGGAAATGTCAGCTTGCTACTATGATGAGTCTCTGACTGAAAAAAAAGAAATCAATAATGCTAATATTTGGAACATAATTCTCATGAAAAAATCTTTCAATCAACTTTGGTTTTATTCCATTTTCTATGTAATCCCTTATCCTTTCAATCATCTTGAATGATTGATCCTTGTATGACCTGATATGATTTTGTATTTCAGGTAGTACTTCCTTGTATGCATTCTTATGTCAGATCTTGATGTTGTGACGCAAGTATTTCAATGCTTTGCAAGTAAAGGAAGTTTCATGCAGAATACATGGCTAGTAACTCAAGCCTGAATTATCCATGTCAATCTTCTCTGCAAGCAATACTAACCTGGTTGCAGATATCAAGTACCATACTTAAGCTGAGTTGTACAGAAAGCTATTTTCTAGTCCTAATATATAGTTTCAGTCAAGGTGTCTACAACAATTGAATTATTAACCTTGAAAAAAAGGGACTGAATATCAAAAGAAGGTTATCAATATTCAAAGCACTGTCCTCTGGATATGTTTCTTTTGTTTCCTATTGTTATGTTTCAATCAAACAAGTACAGAGAAAATATTGTTAAGTTGACAATGGTTCCAACTGCTTCCAAAGGTTGTCAAGCTTAGTAAAAGTGATCAAAACCTGAATTATGAGCTTGGAACTAATGAACAAGATGAGCTCAAAGCATGTGGGTAGGCTTGTTAGAATCCTCTCGATCTTACGGTTTGATTGATGGTCTCAATGTTTTGGAAAGGTTGTATGAAAATGATAATTTGGTTGTTCAAAGTTTTAGCTTTCAATACCATGTACTTCTACTCTGTTGTCAGATTTGTGAGGATCCGAAGTGTTTGTTCATGTAACAAGCACCTCATGATACTTTTGTTTCTCTTGCACACATCACAATCAAAAATCCCTGTTCTTTCAAGTTGATCAATAGTGAGATTGTTTAGCAGCTTGGATATCTCAGATATATCAATGCTTACAATTGATTGGCATATGTAGCTGCTTATAGACAATCTAGTAGCTGCATTATTTCTTTTCCAGATTCAAATTAATCTTAAAATAAGCGCTATTCTAGTCAAATGACCCTTCAGTCAAGGGAACATCACTTTGCTTAGCTTGATGCTCATGTGTAGTAAGAAATCGGGATTTACGAGATAGTAATCAGTGAAGGAGTGGTCCGATTGAGGATTGGGCTAGCTCGCTGTACTCGCCTTCCTCTTCCGATGAGAATGGTGGTCTTACTTTTCAAAAAGGTTGAATAAAAAATGTTTTGTACTTGCTTATCTCCATTGTGAAGAAGGGAGCAACCAAGACTTGTGTTTGCTTATTGAGTTGATCTCGCTTGTCTGCTGAGGGTGAATGTCTTAACAGTCGCTTTTGTGTAGTTGCAATAGAAAGGGTCTTGCTTGTCCGATGAGATTAGAGGATTCATCAGATTTGTTTAGATAATGATCTGATTGCTTGTCTGCATTTAATGTTTTGGCTTCTAACAAGGGTGGTAGTCCTGCCAAGCTCTTTCGGACAAAGCATAAAACTAAATGTGACAAGTAGAAGCACGGATCTCAGCAAAGATTAGTTGATCTTACTTTGCAAGGTTACAAACTAGTCGTAGGAACAAAAGAGATAAGCAGATGATTAGATAGGGGGCTGATGTTGAGAATCAATAACAATTATCTCGTAGTCAGATGGCTTATCAGCAAGTATCTTGGACCTAGTAGTGTCTGTTTGTTGCAACTATTGAGATTCCAATGACACATAGTAAGATGAGCTGACCAGATTCCGATGATCCATTGTAAGATTAGCGTACCAGGCTTTTATCGGTTTCTTCTAAACACCCAAATTGCCTAGAGGTCTCCAGGGGCCAACAAAGAAGAATGGAGCCCAAATGGTTGGAAGGTGCTGATCAGATGGCAGGAATATGAACCAGCGAGGTTGCGCAGTCTGCTTGGATTGGTAACCGGATTAATTGGGAGCAAGAGCTGTGAGCTAGAGCTGTAAATAGCAGTTATTTTGCTATAGATAGCAGTGGTTAGAGTAGTGTATCGTTTCTCAGGTTTCAATTGGAGAGATGTTCTGAGCGAGTTGGAACAATGTGGCAAAGCTGGAGATGATCAAGATGAGTTAGGTATTGTTGGGGTATGTTAGTTCAGTTGGAACGAGGTGGCAAAGCTGAAGATGATCAAGATGAGTTAGGTGTCGTTGGGGTATTTTAGTTCAGATGTCTTTTCTGTCTCGCTGAATAGCCAATCTGGGTTGGCTTTGGGTGGCAGGGACTTGAGCAAGTAAGATCTTGCAGACGGCTCGAGATTGGCAGGTCGTTTGAGTGCAAGAGCTGATTTGGCTTGGTAGTCAGAAGACATAGGTTGTATTATTTGTTTTTTGGGTCTAAGTGCAATGAAGTTGAGCCTTGTAGTAGCGAAGCTCAACTTGGTAGATAGGCTCAAATTGCCGGAAGATGCTGATTGGCCGCTCTGAGCTGGTATTGAGCGGCAGAAGCTTGATTGAGCAAGGCTGCGTGGACGACTTGTATCGGTAACCGGATGGCTAGAGAACGAGAGCTCCGTACATATAGCCGTTTGTGCGACAACAGATGGTAGGGGTACGGGTAGAAAATTCTTACTCGGGTTTCAGGTGGAGAGACGCGATATTATCAGTTGGCAATTGCTGTAAGTCTCAGAGGGAGTGGGACACATACTGTTCTCTAGCTTCTCAAATGGGACTATTGTCCAGAGGAGCAGCAAGTGGTCCTTGCGCTGGATGCTAAGTTTAGAACTCAGATACTTTTGTACCGCGGCGACAATTTCTTGGTTGGCGACTTGCGCGAGTAGATGGGTGAAGAGCACGGTAGCTGTTAGATGATAGCCAAGGGCCAGGATATAACGTTCTTCATTTCAAGTCCAACGCCCATAAGCAGTGATGATGGTGTAAGATAACCATGAAATAGGGAGATGAACAGCGATAAGCTTGATGTAAAACCTGAGGGGACGAACTTATTCTCAAAACAGAAACAAAGTCAGGTTTGTGTCTTGAATCAAGTAATGGTTGAAGCTTCCAGTTGGAGAAAGTACGGATCTTACATTTAGTTGATGAGAAGATGGAAATCAAACTTATTGTTCCGTGAGATTGTAGTAGATTCATACCCAAAAATAACTGTACGACCATAGGAGTTTGCCGTGATTGATTGATTCATCTCAATGAATACTTTTGGAGATTGGGCTCTATTGGACTGGGTTGGTATGAATATTGGTTGTATGATCATTGGAACCCATCGGCATTATGGCTTCGTTGCAAAAGGTATTTTCAGGACTGAGATCCGTTGGATGAGTGGTTTCGCGCTCGTGTTTGACTCCATCTGGTATGTGGGATACTGTCAACTTTGCCAAAACAACAAAGAGAAAGATGATGAGTGTGTTCCGAGACCTACTACAGGGGAGCCAAGCTGGTGGTAGTTGGATGATGGCCGAGATGAAAGATATGATGTTCTTCTTGTCAAGTCCAACGACCAAAAGCGGCAATGATGGTTTTAGATAACCACAAACTAGGGGGACCAAAGACAACAAGGTTGGTATGAAACTCGAGGGGATGGGGGTTTCATTCAAGAAACGCAAATGAAGTTGGGTTTGCTGATGTTTTTCAGTTGTGCAGGGAATACTAGACAGTAGAGATGTTGGACAGAATTCATTGTGGTTGTGATCGGACTTGACGAGTAGGTGATTTGATAGGTCTATTGGTTAGGGCCCGTACCATACGGAAATATTTTTCATCACACGAGAAATCAAGTTTTTTTTTGCGCTTTGTGAGTTTTCATGATTCTCTGTTTTTGAAAAAGCAAGTTTCAAAAAATGTGTACCATAGCATTCCCAAGCATCCTGCTCAATTGATCATTTCTTTACCCTTTCTCCTCTATCCCTCTCACCCGGCATCATCATCAAAACAGTCAGCTGTATCCACAGCCATGGACAACCACTTCGTCGCCGCCCTTCTTGCTGCTGGCGTCTCGATTCTGCAAATCAACAGATTGATCATATCGCTTGCCGCCGCCGGGATCGCTGTGACTTACCTTGGGACACTCTGGAGTACACTTGAGCCATACTATGGTGATGGAGGGCAAGCACGGTACACACGATTCCTACTGAACGATGTACGACCATCCCTTTTCCGTGAGATTACGCGAATGGAACGTACCACCTTTAACTTGCTAGTCAAAGAGTTTCTGATGAACGATTTACTGAAAGACGGGCGCTCGGTATTGGTTGAAGAGCAAGTTTTAATCTTTTTGGACATCGTATGTCATAGCAATGCGATGCGGCAGACTGCGGTCAAATTTCGCCGGGGGTTGTATACTGTGCAGAGGTGAGTGGTTCAACCTCTGATGCCTTTGAATCTATTCTGATTAACTTGTTTTTGTAGGTACTTTACGCTTGTTCTTGATGCGATGATGGCTATCTACCCAAACTTTGTCCAGCTCAACCTTGATTCATGCAAACAGCCGGACTCAATTGCTAAAAATCCAAAGTACAAACCGTTCAAGCATGCCCTCGGAGCCCTCGATGGTGTACATGTGCCAGCTAGAGTACCAGCGAGTATATCGAGCCCCTGGAGGAATCGCAAGCATTTCATCTCGCAGAATGTCCTTGCGGCGGTCAACTTCAACTTTGAGTTTGTATACGTCCTTTCAGGTTGGGAAGGAAGTGCCCACGACACCCGAGTCTTCAATGATGCAACATCGAAAGGTCTCAAGATACCTCAGAAGAAATACTTTCTTGCAGATGCCGGGTACGGACTTCGGCAAGGATTGATGACTCCATTTCGAGGGGTCCGATACCATCTGAAGGAACAAGCAGCGGCCGGTCTTAAGCCGGCAACCAAGAAGGAACTTTACAATTTGCGACACGCCACCCTCCGTAACATTGTCAAGAGAATCTTTGGATGCATGAAACGCAAGTTTCCTGTCCTTCAATCGGCTCCGGAGATCAAATTGACGAAGCAGGTACACCTTGTTTATGCTCTCTGCGCAATGTGGAACTTCATACGGCTTCACGAGGGATTGGAAAATCTATTTGATGATCCCAATGAGGAGGGGCGGGTAATTGCTAACACCGATACCAATGACAATAGTGTTAATGTTGCCAAGGAAGATTCAATCATGAAATACCGTCGAGAGCGACTTTCAACCAAGTTATGGACACAGTACTGTGCCTATAACTCTCGCAACGATTGAACTTCTTTTTTCATCTTGCTCTTGCTTAGTCTTAGGAACTTTTTCATCCCATTATTAGAAGCAATTGTTGGTTAATTTGCACAATCACATTTGAGAAAAGAAAGAAACACTGAGTTTGAGATGAAAGTTGAGCATGCGAGTTGAATTGTTGATACCCAGGAGTTGAGTTGTTGATAGCGAGATGAGACACAAAAAAGAAGCATGAGGCAATGGATTGTTCAGGTGATTCAGACTCTTCTTGATTGACTGCACAACGAGACATGATATAAAAAAGAGAAGAAGACAACAGAATAGAGAGGCTTGAATTCCAATTTGTATATATGTAGAGTAAGAGCAGGATGCGCTGTGCTAGCAAGTGTAGATCAATGTCAGAAAAGAATCAATCAAAATCATCGGCCAAACAAACAAAGCAACTCACTTGTTCATATTCATTGAGTGGCTGACTTCTTCACCTCCTTCTGGAGCCACATGAGACAGATACGTTCGTTTGAATTGCGACTGAGAGACAAGAACGTTCGCGCTTTTAATTCATCCTCTAGTATGGAGACAAATTCAACGTATCTGTCATCAGGGACTTTCCCTAAGAAACAATCTGCACAAATGTTGAGTGCCATGTCCGATGGGCCCTTGCTTGTGAGAATGGACTGAGTTGGAGGATCTTCGTTTTTGATATTGTCGTTGGTGGTTTTTGCTGACATGGCCGATGCAATTTTTGAGAATGCTCCCACAAGATCTTTTGAGGTTTCGGTAACTGCAGCAATTGCCCCGTTAATGCTCTCCATCTCGCTTTTGATGATTTGATTTTTAGATTCCCTGACTCGTTTGGTGGTAGCTGTAGTGTTTGTTTGGACAGATGTTGATGGTTCAAGTTCGACATCGCTATCTTCATCCTTGGCGTTCATTAGTTTTCTCTTTGCCGAAGCTGACAACTTGACGGCATTGGTTGATGTTGGAGGCAAAGCTGACTCTGCAAAATCACCGGTGGCCGCAGTTCCTTCCCAGACGCTTGCAGCAAGATCGTAAAGTGGAAACGGCTTCCCTTTGAGCTTTGCAAATTCTCGACGTGGATGTTCTTCAAAAAGCTCGTTCCAAACACGTTTGTCGGCAGTAGGTACACCCTTATCATCGTCCCATCCAAAGCCACTTTGGGCACGAAGGAATTTGTAGTCAAAGAAGAGCTTTCGGAAGGCATTCTTCTGGTTCTTCACCTGTTTGGAGGAGAGATTGAGACCGTGTTTAGCATTGAGCTTCTGAATGACAATTGACCAGGCTTCTTTCTTCATGCCGCCGTTATCGGTGGATTGACCCAACGCATTCTGCTCAGCAATGAGCTCAAGGAGAGTACTCCTCTGCTCAGTTGTCCACGTATGGGGGGGAGATCTTGTTTCATCCTTCTCTTTCTTGGGAAGCTTCTTTGACGGAGTTGGATCGTTTTTTGGTTGGGCTTTTGTGGATGGTGGCGCAACAGGAGCCGGAGGAGAGGTAGTTGATTTGTCTGGATGAGTGTTTGATGGCATGGTAGGAGTGTTGTTTGATGGCATGGTAGGAGTGTCCAACAGCACCTTTGGGTCAATGAGATGATCCATGGGGAGTGCGAAAATTCCTCTGAAAAACAGGGTCTGAGGTGTTTTCAAGTTTTGGGCTTTTTTGCCAAAATTCTAATTTTCATTTTCCCAAAAAACAGGCACTGTGGTACACGTTTTTGGCCAAAAACTGTTTTTCCACAAAAAGTGTGAATTTTGGGCTGAAAACAGTTTTCACGCGCGCCATGGTACGGGCCCTTAATATTGATCAGTCCATTTCGATTCATTCTGTTTCAGGAATTTGGGAGAAAAGAATAGTTGCTGAGGTAATCTCATCTTTTGGACGCAAGTTTTGGTTTGTTTTGTCTAGGACAAAAATGCAGGCTTTGACTTTTTGGGTAAAAAGACAAATTTTCCCGGCCAGACCCCCAATTGTCAGGCTACGTGATGCCAAGGACTGAACCTTCTAGCTACACGGCCGGCAAAATAAATAGATAAGGTTATCAAAAATATAAAATAATATTTTTTATGAGTTTTGGGAATTTTAGAGTCCTTTTTGGGACGTGGAAATAATAATAAAAATGAGGATTTTGCGGAATATGTAATATTCCAGAGGGGCCTGCAAGCAGGGGTTTTTTGGGGTGCCCTCTAATAATCAGGACCTGTAAACAGGGTGGTTTTGACTTGTAACCTGATCTTCTGGGGCCTGCAAGCAGGGGTGTTTATTGTGCCCAGGATATATGGTGGGGAGGAATTGGTAACAAGAAAGGTACTCACTATTTCTTGTTACAGAAATCCTCCAAGGTTGGTGACAGGGTAACAGAAGTGGATGGTGATGATGGTGAGTATTCTGTTGATGCTGGAAGAGGGCTAAATAATATACTGAAGGTTCACAAGGTTGGACACAAGGCTATAAGCTAGTGGACAATGCTGAGTGATAATTTTCAGTGGTAATGATAAAGCTGGGGAATCCCCTCTTGGGGGAACCAGAGGTGTTTAGATATTGATGACTGGCTCTGGGGACGAAATCAGAGAGCCTGTTATTTGCAGGGAACAGATCTTTGGATCAACTGATCAATAGATTGGATCAGAAGTCGATCTTCCTGGGTTAGATCAGTAGAAGATGCGTGTGAGCTGCGGATCTTTCATGATCTGTGGTTGTATTACTTGTTCTCAGGCTTAATGTATCATTTATTAACAAGTATATTTTCGTCCATGAGACCTGTTACATATGTGATATGTCTCATTTGTCATATGTAACAGGTTTATGGTAATTCATCTATTTTTCCTACAAGTTATCTTTGTTGTTTTGTATAAGTAATATAAGGAGCCATATTTAAGGGGTCACTTTGCAGAGGGACCCTAGGTTATTTTCTATGTAGAATCCATTTCTGGATTAATATTAAATGTTTGGTCATTGGTTTGTCTTCTATCTATATTTTGTTATGTCTTTTGTTACTTTTGTTACTATGTTGGCTTGTCTCTTACATAGTAGCAAGCTGACAACGAGTACTGTACACTTTGAACATCAGGATAACGGATCAAAGGCCGCCGAGTTCAAGCATGGTGACAATGATAACTACATTGTTAATGGGGCTGCTTTGTTGTCAGTTGGTTGGCAGAGGCAATTTTCAGCCGTACCATGTGTGCAACAATCCAACCAGGGGCAGCTGAGGGCACTCCACCAGGGTATCGCAAGGTGGCACGCTCAGGAGAAACGGTCAGGGCCAAGTGGCGCTTTTGAGGCGGTGGATCCCACTTTAGCATAACTTTTTTTCAGTCCTCTGGTTGCGTGATCAATTTCTCTGACTCCCCCATTCTCTGGGGGGAGTTATGTTTACAAGTCATACAAATTTCAATGTTAGACTTTCACTGGCCACTTGTGGGAGGTGAGCTCTTGGTTTGCAGGCCTCAATTGTGTGGCAAAGGCCAGTTGTTGGCGTGGGTGTAGTGTTCAGCCAGCGGATGGCAGTTGAGGGTCTGGTGATGGGCTGCACTGAGGACACATGGAGCAGCCAGGGGAGCAGAATGACATTGCAGCTTGGACTATTGTCTAGTGAACGGTGTTGTGTGTGGGAGGTCTCCAGTACAGCCAGGAGGTGCAGCCGTGGGACGCCTAGGGCCAGACTGGCGTTGGTGCTGCGGCAAGCGCGTCGAGTTTCTGGCGGATGTCTGTGGGACACCAATCTCCCCTCCAGGACAGCATTTGGACCGTGCTTTCCTGGGGATGTAGCTGATTTTGGGATCAGCGCCCGTGGTGTATTCTTTCCGTCATGGCATTGGTCGAAGGGTCCCATCAACAGATGGAGACCCTCAAAAGTTCTACTACAAACGTCCCTGGCTGTGGGCACACAGGAACAGTTTTTCTCTTCTGGGAGCGTCCCGAATTGCCAGAATTGCTCCTCAGGTGGGACATATACATATACTCTTGGGTTCCTTGGCTGCTACAGTGGGGGACACCATATTAGTGCAACACCCCGCCTTCAAAACTTGAGTTGAACACGCGGGGTGAATGTTTTTCTGCTTTGGGGGTCCAAAAACTTCATAAGTGTCATTTTTGGACTCCTTGGAGGTTGTACTTTCTAGAAATGACTCGATTTTGCAATTGGACAAGCGGTTCTGATTTTTTTGTTTTTGTTGGTCACCATTTGGGATACATGGCCTTGTATCTTCCCATAAATCCATATATATGTCATAAATACATACATATTGACTTATATTTATGCTTTACTACATAAACCTCAGATGTATATGCTCATTACTTGCCAAAAGAAAACATTTGGCCATGTTAGCCACTCAGAATCCTGCAGGATTAATCAAACATTACTGCTGATTGATCAATCAAGAGTGATCAATGATAAATCAAAGGTGATTGATCAATTATTCAAAATCAATTTATTGATCTTGAAGAACAAAGGTTCCATCATTTCTTGCTTTGCTTCTGAATAGACCTGCCACTGTTCAGTTTCACATGATTTGTTGGAAGTGTCAATCTGAAAATTCTTCTTGGAAGGTGCTTTATTTTAGGGTCAGGCTAAATGCACTCCAACATTTTGGAGTGGGAAATTGTCCACTCCAAAAAAAAAATGGAGTGAACAGCTGTCCACTCCAAAAAAATTGGAGTGGGTGGTTGTTCACTCCAAAAATTTGACATTTTTGGAGTGGAATTTGGTGCACTCTAATTTTTTTGGAGTGGACTTTGAGTGCACTCCAAATTTTTTGGAGTGGACTTGAAGTGCACTCCAAAAATTTTGGAGTGGACTTGAGGTGCACTCCAAAACTTTTGGAGTGGACTTCAGGTGCACTCCAAATTTTTGGAGTGAACTTTGAGTGCATGATTGTTTACTCCAACGTAGTGAAAAATTTGGAGTGGAAAGTTGTCCACACCAAATATATTGGAGTGGACAGCTGCCCACTCCAAAAAAATTGTAGTGCACACTTTTCCACTCCAAATTGGGGTACATGAAGTAAAAAGTTGGAGTGCATTTAGCCTGACCCTTATTTTAGAGATTAACCCAAGATTAGATCAAAGCAAATGGTTCATGGCAGAATATTTTGTGAGGATTGCAGATTACATTCAATTTTTTTTTGAAAACTGAAAATGGCAAGTTTCCAGGCCTTTTGATTCTACATTTTTTATAAGATCTTCAAAACCATGTGGTGTACCATGTATCCAATTCTTCCTTATTAAAATCAAAGCTGATTCTTCATTTCTTAAACTTGTTCCAATAGCAGATATTGCTTCAGGATCACCACAACCAATAGGATGGTTCATTTCTAGCTTTTAAGTTTCAGCATCAGCATGCTGATGTTAAACATATGACTTAAACTGAATAAAAAATTGAGTGAACCACCATGTCCCCAGAGGATGGAAACAGCACAGCCACTTGATTTATGAATTGAAATTTTAGCATTGAATTTTATCAAATCAGCAAGAGGAAATCACTAAAATCCAAGACATGAACCGTCCTAATCAATCATTGCATGATTGCAAGTGACATATCAAAGTACAAAGGCACCTTTGTACTTTGAGATGTCACTTGCAATCATGTGATGATTGATTGGTTGTGGTGGATGATTTAATTTTTATTCCAACTTATTCATCTGCATCAGTCGCCGTTTTTGCTTGGATTGGCACAAGTTGTCCCATGTTGCAACCGCACCAGGGCGGACTAATCTCAGATTAAATTATGCCGGAGCTAGTTTTTGGGCTAGTGGGGGATAATTGTATGCCCCACTAATGATCCTGGGACAAAGTCATATCATATGCATTTATCTCACTTTTACACATCAACTGCACACAAAAGTATGCATTCAGCTCTGACATGGAGATTAGTCATCACCACTACACACTTACACCTGTTGAAACCTGAACCGGTGTGGTTGCACACCTTGACTTAAGGTAAGTCTGGCATAACTTGGTGGACTCAACTATCCTAAACCAACCAATGCGGATGTTCTCAGTGCTGACTTTCCCCCTGCTCTTCCCCCACCCCTGGGGGATTTTTCAAAAATTTCCTGTGCTTCACATTTGGGACACCTAAAATCTGTTACAGTAATATGGTGTCTCCCACTGTACCCTTCACAATAGCCTATCTGCAGAGAACAGCCACTTCTCGCCACACCAAACAATACACCCCCACTGCCGGCATTAACCAGTCAAACACGGCTGCTCGAGCGGTGCTCGAACAGCCGTGTTCGACCGGTGGTCGGACGGACACTGTCCGACCGAAGCAAGAGCCAACTGGTCAGACAGATTTGTCCAACCGGTCCCGGCTGGTCCTGTGCAACCGGTCCCAGGAACTGATTGGACAGGCCTGTCCGACCCGCCGGCAGGTGCTTCGGTCGGACAGTGCCTGTCCGACCACCGGTCGAACACGGCTGTTTGAGCACCGCTCGAACTGCCGTGTTTGACCGGTTAATGCCGGCAGTGCCCCATCCCTGTATCAGTCCAAGACCCCTGTTCAATCCCCCACACTGCTATTTGAGCGCCTCTCAACACCATGCACCGCCCACTCTGCATCCTGATGCTGCTGCTCCCGCTCATCAGCGCAGCCAAGTCTGCAATCCGCAATGCAAAATGCTCCACTGGCACTGCCACAGGCAAAGGCAAAGCTTCCACCTCTGGCACCTCTGTTGCAAGCACAGGATCCTGGTCTGTTGAATCCTGGTGAAGCTCCTGTGAAATCTTGAAGCAACATGGCCAAACCCTAACTGATCTGGCCCATAAAACCTAACCAAATCTCATATGGAGTGAAGATTGCGCTCACTTGCTCCACTCACTCCAATCTCCTCTCTGCTCACTCTTCTCTGCTCACTTCCTCAAAACACATCAACCCAATCCTCTGTTAACTCATCAAACCTCATCACCACTCCTTGCTCTCTCTCTCCTCAAATCCTTCCTACCTCGCTCATCCCTCCTTCTTTGCTTGCCAATCTCTTTCTTCCGTTTCTCTTTTCCCTTTTCTGTTCTTTCTCTTTCCTCTCCCTATCTTCTGTTCTTTCCTATCACTCCTCCTCCTACATCTACTCGCCACACTTCTTTAACTTGCTTCCCTTCTGTCCAATCCGGTGAGAATCCTTGATCTCTTCTTTTCATCTGATCATGCTCAACTAACTTCCCGTTCTTCAGTCCTCTGTCCTTAAAACGCTAGTTGTTGCTTCTATCTTTATCTCTTGTTGTCCTGCTATTATCTATCAGATACTTGGGGTTTGTTCTTCTCTTTCACTCTTTCTTTTTCTCTATCTTTGTTGCTTTTTCTTAACTCTTGTTTCTTTTCTTTAGATCTGGTTCTAGTCTTGTTGCAATAAAAAGCTCAAATCAACATTGTCCAACAGCAAGTGGTGCAGTGAAGTAACCTCAGACAATTGGACGGCGCGCGTGCGGCCGCCATGCGCAAAATGCGGGGTAGCAGGGGGCCATTCACAATCCTGCTGGGCACCTTGGGCCAACCCTTACCCTTGAAAACCTCTGTGGCCACTAGAGCCCTGGCACGTGACACTGCCAAACTGCCACCAAAACATTTTTTTTGGAATATATATATATATATCCACGCATGACAGAATCTTGAGAATTTGGTTTCCCTTTATATAATTCCCTGTCACTTGAAAATACTGCTGGGCTCACAGAAATGATCTGAATTTTGAAATGTGGTTGCACAAAATTTTCTAACTGGCTTGACTCTGAGTTGGTTTCCCTTTTCTTTTCAATTCCAGAAGATACTTCTGGCCTCACAACAATGGTCTGAAACGTCTCTCTATAATCCAAGTTTTTGTCTGGCTCCTGGTTTACATAGTTTCTACATGGTGTATATATCTCCTTAGGGAGGAAAAATAAAAGGTGCCAGGATTTTACCCTCCCATTCCTTTGCCTCTTCAATATGAATCATTGCTCAATATATTTCCACAGCTACCAACAGGGTTTCCTCAAAGCATGCCTTGCCAGCTATGGCTTATTCTTGCACCAAAGCTCCACAGAAAATATGTCATACTAGCCCATCAGAAACATCTGCCAGTTCTTGGTGAGTTTTTCTAGCCAGTTATATAACACATTGCTATAAGGAAGCTTTGCCTTCTCAGCACTCAACCCAGTGCTCAGCAGCAGCAGAAGCAGAAATGACACCCTAAATATTGCATCTTTTATGCTGATTAGCATAGACCCAGATTCTCATTCACAAATCACAGAGAAACTTTTATCTTATCTGAGAATGATTAGTATGTTAAATAATGGGATAACAATACCTAAACATTTTCTATTGGTTCCAAAAGTATATTTAAATTCCATTTTCTGTTGTGACTTGCAGTTATCAGAAAGAAAAAAAAAATGATGTGTTTATTCACCCGTGTTGTCAGCCTCTGTGATGCCAAGGGCTAGTACCTTTTAGCTACACAAGGTGATAAGAGTGCAAATGAAGGGTAAAGTGGGGTAATTTCACGTAGAAAAGTAGTAAAGAAGGGTTAAAAAGAATATAATTCTTTTTTATAGAGGGGCCTGCTGGCGCAGGGGTGTTTGTAGGTGCCCTCTAAATCAGAGATCTGCTAAGCAGGGTGGTATCTGATTAAGCAAACAATGGGTTTCTGCATAACAGAAGGTGGTACCAAAGTGCTTTTCCAATTAAGGAACCAGAATGGGGACAGAAGGATGAAAGAAGTACTCACTATTGCTTCTTTCAAGCCAAAAAGCCACGTAGGGGTGTGAAGTAGAGCTGCTGGGTAGATTGGTAGGTTTCTGCGCAGGAGCTGGACACTTTGAAGGGTTGGTTGAAGAAGGAACACTAAGAATAAAACAGGCAAACAGAGCAGAGTAACTGAAATAGGACAGGACACGGCGTAACTGATTGACTGTAATATATAATGATGATGATTCTGAACATTTGGCGTGGAAAGAGGGCTCTATATATACTAATTTCACTCATAGTAGAGGACCTTTCCTGCCTGTGTGCTTGTAGTTGCTGAATTTCAGCGCAATGTGGCCAATTTGGGAGATTGGCACTAACAGGGCTCATCCCAATGACACAGCTGGTCATTATTTCAGCGTCACAAGTGCTTTCCATGACCTTAATAACCTATTTAGTCATTGTAACCAAGGTACATAGCAACACTGACGTGTGATTGTATCTGAAATGGGCCACAGATGACGGAAATGGGCCACAAATGGCTATGGCCAATCTTTAAAGGCCACGCTGGCTGTGTTAATCTTAGGTATTTAAGGTTTTTATTACTTAAACCTTGCAAATGTGTCATGTAGAATCTACCTGTACACTGGTTATGCTTGTACATACCTGGTAACTAGGTAATTGCCTATTTCCACGCATTTGGCCAATTTCCAATTGGATTATATAATCCACGCGCGGGGTTGGAGGGTTAAACCTCAATCGGGCCTAACTCTTAAACTATACACAACACCTCAATTATAAGTCCATAATTGGTCCTTTCACATACAGTATGCATATATGTCAAGTACATACGTGTGTAATGTGCATCTGTGACACGTGGGTGTGGCCAATTCTTGCAAGTAATTGGTTCAAGGTGAAGGAGTAGGAATTTGGGGGTACTTCCAGTGAGGGACCCTACATTATTTTACATGAGGATTCAGAATATGACATAATAATCTAAGTTATCCTCAAGGTTTAGAAGTTATTCACACTTTCTGTAAAAAGTGGTTATTTATTTTAGTTCTAACTTATTTTTAAGGGTCCAGAACTTTGTTAAGGTTTGTGGGTAAAAATAAGGTTACTAGTTATTATTCTTACTTTTATGTGTTACTATGGTTACCTTATGATTATTCCTTATGATTATAGTTATTTCATGTCTATTTGGTATCAATTATTAGCATATGTACTATTTTCAGGGTTTGTACATATGGTAATAATGTTGTTTTTATTTTTCATGTATTTTCATTAATTTCTATATTACTAGTGTTGCTTTGTCAGGTTGTCTCTGACTCAGTAGCAAGCTGACACGTGTAGACACAAATTGAGCTACTCAATAGCCCACATCAATCACCCAAGCAGGCTATTGAGTAGCTGAATCCACCTCTCAGTTTCTCTTGAGATGCATCATAGGCCATCGCCAATTTCACCACGCTCATCTTGCTCAAGTCCTGCACACCATCCCTGTCACAACAAGCACAGCTCCTCTTTTTGATCCCCCTCCTCTGCACAACCTGACTCCTTCTTTTTTGCTTTGTTCCCCCCTCCATCTCACCTACAGCTTGTACGCTCTGCTGGAGAGAAATGACTTGCTTTAATGGCAGTCTACCTTGTAATCTCACATCTACACCTCACCTCCAGCTTGCATTGTGAGCCCCCGTAACCCATCTTTTGCACCACATCAACACCAACAAGCCTGCTGTGACCGGGAGAGCTTGGTCAGGATTGTGTATTGCAAGCAAGTATTTGGAGTAATCAAAGTGATTGTGTCCTTCAATCAGGTATTTTTATTATCAGCAACACAAAGGCAAGATGTAGCATTGAAGAACTTCCAATGGCAACTTGCAACATTGCAGCTGATCCTTTTCACTCTGCTAACATGGTAAGGCTGCGGAAATCATTGATGCAGGAGTTCTTGGCATCCAAACCTGCTGCAATTGGGTGCTTCCCAGGTTTGAAAATCAGTGTAATTTCAACCAGAATTCAGAGGAAAACCAACAATCAGAGGAACCAAAGGGATCAATGTTAAATAGGAGTTTGGTCTGTTTCATATTGAGTTCCACTGAGGAACAGTAGTACAACCCTTCAGAATGAACAGGTATGCCTAGGTTGTCAGTCAGCTTATTTTGAGTCATATTTATTTCTAAGAATCTGCCTGTGCAATCATGTTATTTGTCAGTCCCAAGTGTGGTGAATGCAGTTGCCACACAAGTATAACTTAGGCCCCGTTCATAAAAAACAGCGTAATATTGAGAATTTAATTTAATAAAAACTAAACTCTTCAACCAGATTCAACCAAATTTTTATTCTGGGAAGCAGAACAACTCCTCTCAATAGAATGATGAAGAAAACCAACAGTTTTGGTGATCTTGAGCCTAAAAATTGCAATATTTCGCTTAATAAGGGTTCTAAGTGTAATATTTGTATTATGGTGATGAAGATTGCCTAAAACCTCATTTTTTTTGATGGAAATATTGAAAGGAGTAGCTCAACTTTACTGAATGAAAATTTTGTTTGGTAATCTTGAGTGGTTTACTTTTTATTGAATTAATTGCTCATTATTACGCTGATATTCATGACGCTCACAAACGGGGCCTTAAGATGCACAGAAAATAAAATGATTTCAAAGGTTTTATTCATATTTTTGATGATTGAAGAAAACATTACTCTCTTTTGAATTATGTCACTGGCCACAGCACAGCCTACATACTAATGCACTCAGCACACTTAAATGTGTCTAGGTATAACTCAGGATGTGCTGGGAACAATGACATTTATCCAAATGTTTTTTAATCATCTTTCAGTTGATTCAAAAAATGATTAACTCTGGAATATATGCTGTGGCTGCTGACATGATTCAAAAGGTGATGATCATAATTTTTCAATCATCAAAATATGATGAACACCTTTGAAATCATGTCATTTTTCCCATTACATCCTGAGTTATCCTTAGGCACATTTATGATTTTTGCTGACCAAATCACTATATGGCTACATCTGATTTCCAATACCCAGTTACACATTTCTCAAAATTTGCAATCAATCAGAAGAAATGAACATCTTAATATGTGGAAATTTTGAACAAACATTGGCATTCATTACAAAGTTATTCAGACTTCTACTTTTCCATCAAGGCTGTTTTCTGCCTGAAAACATCAAACCTCCAAAACACATGAACCATGTACACACTCATGCTAAATGTTTGACATAATTCAGATTAATAAATCTCAATAAGCTGAAACATGGCTTTATAGTGGCACTCATCAAAAAGTTATTCACACTTCTGTTTTTCCAACTCCAAGGTCTTTTCTACCTGGAACCATCAAACCTCCATAACTCATGAACCATCTGCACACTAGTACTGCTAAAAATTCCAAATGACTTTCATCAAAAAGCTATTCACATTTTCAGTTTTCTCACTCCCAGCTGTTTTCTTTCTCAAACCCTGACACCTCTACAACTCATAATTTATAACTGTTTACTCAACAATTCTAGAAACTTCAAATTATTCAGATAATAAACATATCCAAGCCCTATATAAAATTCAAGCACTGTCTTTAATGGCAGTCATGAGAATTTACATTTGCTAATCCAGTTTTCTGCCTAAAGCATTCAATGAAATTCATTGTTTCCATAATGTAAAAAAATACTCAGTGTGTGGTGGCAAGGCTGAAATGTTTCCAAGGTAACTGAGTTGGATAGCATCATTTTTGATGTATGCAGTTGCAGAAGTCAAAATCATGTCCAGTGAATCAATTGCCTGGGAGAGGAACTGCTCGCAAGCCTTCTCCAGAGGCTTGCTTTGCAAGCAGGGAATACCAGGCCCTCCAATAAGGAGGGGCTTGTAAGGTAAAGTGGGGGCATGCAACTGGAGAGGAGGGGAATTGAACGGAGGAGCTGTGCTTGTTGTGATAGGGAGGGTGTCCAGGACTTGAGCAAGATGAGCGGGGTGAAATTGGTGATGGCCAATGATAAATCTTGAGAGGAGCTGAGAGGTGGATTGAGCTACTCAATAGCCTGCTTGGGTGATTGATGCGGGCTATTGAGTAGCTTGATTTGTGTCTACACGGGTGTGTTTATTGAGGCTTGAAAAAAAGGACAGCACACGCTGACCGCTTGGCTCCGCTAATTAGCTACCAAGTTGGCACCTGCATATGGTGTACAAAGGTGTACATGTTACTGGTCTTCAACACATCCTCCACAGTCTCCATTGTGCGGGAAGTGAAACCATCCAAAGAAATTCCCAATTTGGACATGTAACCATGACCATTGAAAAAAAATAAAATTAACAATTAGCACGGATGAGCAAACTGTTGCTAACATTTACGAACTTTCCCAACTTGCCCAATGAAGAAGAACATGCTTAGCACAAAATGGATCCACGCTCACATCAGGCCACTTGGCAGTGTGAGTCTTGAGAAGAATAATTGCAACAGGATTTCCAACTTGGCTCACAAAGCCCCGTCCGGCAAGCTCCTTACTTGGTGGCCGCTCCTGCATGCATGCAGCACTTTTCAATTGGGCCGGGGCACGCCACCATGTTCTTAATCTTACAAGGCACCCCCAAGCCAAGTTGGCCAAGATGAGCCTTTTTCTTCCTTTTTTTCCACAAGTTCTTTTTCTTGCAGTTATGATGGTGCTGCAGGGCCATTGTTGTCACGGCCAGGCTGTTGTTAAGGTCCCTCCTGACATTTAATTTCAGTGTTCTTTTTTTTTGTTGGGGTTCCGTTTATGTTTTTTCACAAGTTTCATTTCATTTGTTGTGATGTAGTGGACACCGCTAAAAAAAACCCATCCGGTGGGCTTGTCCGACACGGCATCAGACACAATTGTCCAATGCTGTGTTGGACAAGCCTGTCCGACAGGTTTGTCCGACATGGGATTGGACAATTCTGTCCAATGCCATGTCGAACAAACCTGGTTTGATGGGTTTGTTCAACATGGGATTGGACAATTGTGTCCAATCCCGTGTCAAACAACAATGTTTGATGAATTTGTCCAACATGGGATCAAACAGGTTGTTTGATCCCATGTGAATTTGTCCAACATGGGATCAAACAGGTTGTTTGATCCCATGTCAGACAACATCTGTCCAATGAGTTTTTACTCATCGGACAGATTGTTCGATTCTTTTAAATCAGTCGCCAAACAGGCCGGCAGTGACTTGCTCCAAAGAACCTGCTCGGATATCTTTGCTGAGCAGGCCAATGACCTGCTCAGCGAAGAGCTTGCAAATAGCAGGCCGGCCTGCTGTGAGCTCGCCGGGTAGGCCGGCCTGCTCTGAGCTCGCCAAGCAGGCCACTAACCTGCTCGCGAAGAGAAGGTCATTTGACCTGCTTTATGTGAGCAGGTCATTTGACCTGCTCTATGTGAGCAGGTCAATGACCTGCTCACATAGAGCAGGTCAATGACCTGCTTGCAAAGAGCAGGCTGGCCTGCTCCAAACTTTCCGAGCAGGCTGGCCTGCTCTGAGCTCGCCAAGCAAGCCAATGACCTGCTTGCAAAGAGCAGGCTGGCCTGCTCTGGGCTCACCGAGCAGGCCAATGACCTGCTCGCGAACTGAGCTCGCAAAGCAGGCCAGTGAGCTGCTTGCGAACTCAGTTCGCCAAGCAGGCCAGTGACCTGCTCGCAAACTCAGTTCGCCGAGCAGGCCAGTGACCTGCTCGCGAACTCAGTTTGCCAAGCAGGCCATTGACCTGCTCGCTGTCAGCTTGCTACTATGTCAGAGCCAACCTGACAAAAGTAACATAAAAAGAGACATTATTACCACAATATTAAGACCCATTTATATGACTAATAATGTACAAAAAAAACTCAGTTTACTTATTTTTATCCAATAAGCTTAGCAAAGTCCTGGCACCATAAAAATAAGTAATAAATTAAAATAATAACTACTTTTTACAAAAATACTAAATAACTTCTAAACCTTGAGGATAACTTAGAATATTATGTCATATTCTGAATCCTCATGCAAATTAATGTAGGGTCCCTCACTGGAAGTACCCCTAAATTCCTACTCCTTCACCTTGAACCAATTACCCGTAAGAATTGGCCACAAACATATGTCACACGGACATTACACACGTATGTACTTGTTATATATGCATACTATATGTGAAATGACCAATTATGGACTTATAATTGAGGTGTTGTGTATAGTTTGGGAGTTAGGCCCAATTGGGGTTTAATCCTCCAACCCCGCGCGTGGATTATATAATCTAATTGGAAATTGGCCAAATGCGTGGAAATAGCTAATCCCCTAGTTACCACACGTGTACAGGTGTAACTAGGGTAATAGTAGATTCTACGTGGTTTATTTACAAGGTTTCATTAATAAAAACCTTGAATACATAAGAGTAACATAGCTAGCGTGGCCTTTGATGATTGGCCATAGCCATTTGTGGCCCATTTGCGTCATTTGTGGCCCATTTCAGATACAAATACACGTCAGTGTTGCTATTTACCTTAGTTACAATGACCAAATAGGTTATTAAGGTCATTATAAACACTTGTGACGCTGAAATAATGATCAGCAGTGCCATTGGGATGAGCCTTGTTAGTGCCAATCTCCCAAATTGGCCACATTGCGCTGAAATATAGCAACTACACGCACACAGGCAAGAAAGGTCCTCTACTATGAGTGAAAATAGTATATATAGAGCCCTCTTTCCACGCCAAATGTTGTTCATAATCATCAATTATTATTACAGTCAATCAGTTACGCCGTGTCCTGTCCTTATTTCAGTTACTCTGCCCTGTTTGCCTGTTTTATCCTTGGTGTTCTTATTAAATCAACCATCCTACGTGACCAGCTCCTGCGCAGAAACCATCCAATCTACCCAGCAGCTCTACTTCACCCCCCCACGTGGCTTTTTGGCTTAAAAGAAGCAATAGTGAGTACTTCTTTTATCCTTCTGTCCCCATTCTGGTTCCTTAATTGGAAAAGCACTTTGGTACCACCTTCTGTTACGCAGAAACCCATTGTTTGCTTAATCAGATACCACCCTGCTTAGCAGATCTCTGATTTAGAGGGCACCTACAAACACCCCTGCGCCAGCAGGCCCCTCTATAAAAAAGAATTATATTCTTTTTATTTCTTTCTTTACTACTTTTCTACGTGAAAATACCCCACTCTACCCATCCTTTGCACTCTTATCACCTTGTGTAGCTAAAAGGTACTAGCCCTTGGCATCACAGAGGCTGACACTCGCGAACTCAGTTTGCCGAGCAGGCTATTGACCTGCTTGCGAACTGAAATTGTCACTGCTCTTCAACATGGTGTTGGTCTTAAACACTCAAATGCCACCAGTCACCCGCTATAATTTTTCAAAATAATAAAAAATTACTTCTTCCTTGTAAAACTCTAACAGTGGATCCACCATGGATTCACATGGCTCTTGCCTTGTAAATCCAGGATACACCAGTTTGGACCTTTTGAATATACAGGATGTTCCAAATTTGCCAAGTTGTGGTACCTCAGTGCTTTCTGCCCTACAATTCCGATCTTCCTTCCAATTTGACAGGTTTTCCTTCATAAATCCACAATGGAACAAAATCACACCCAAAGATCAATACCAGAACACACTCGCATAATCCAGATATGCAACACAACGTTCCAATCTTTAGTTGTCATGTTCAGATACATTTCCGGTATTCTAGACTTGCCAAAGCCGGTAGCCGCAAGAAGAAACGTGTGGAGGCCGCGTATCAAATTTAACACTGTCTTGACTTGCAGCGGCTTACTTTGCTGACGGTATTTCTTGAAAGGGTCTTTCTCAATGTGAGTTTGTAGCTGGTCGTTGTTGTAATCTAGTATCTTGCTAGGTATTTTTGCCTTGTCCATGTCAGGAAGTCGTTGGATGTGGTTGGTGTCCTGTTGAAAAGCTCAAGGGCCCTATTGGATTGCCGGATTGCTGCCTTGTCCACCAAAGAACTGCCTTGTGTCTGCATGCATGCATAGGCACTGTGTACATTAAGGATTTTCAGGACTTCAGATGATGTGCATCCTTGCAAATCAATCTTCAGAGCAATGGATGATCCTCAACAAGTCCTTTCCCCTTCACAATGTATTCCATCAGTCAACATTTGAGGTAGCACTTCAAAAATTTGGGAAGGGGAGCGTAGCATCTAAGAGAGCAAATCTGCCTGTTCAGATTTTTGATAGAGGACTCTCCCTTTTGCCAAAAAAAAATTTAAACTTTTTTAAGCGGATTTTGGCTTGAAAATCCCTCCCGTCCCAGCAAGGTATGTGAGATAAGTCATAAACCTCTCCTATGGAGAGCGCTCCGCGCGGGGTCCCCGGGACCCTCTGTTTGAGAGGCTTATGTTAAGCTAGGTCTGCGCCTGTCTGCGCTGTGGTGCTCTAAGACTCTCCCAGGCTCAGCACAGGAGATCACAACACGGTGGAGCAAAACTGAAACTGTCCAAAGAAACCCAGGAAAGTCTTTCTTTTGTTTCCCTGTTGGATCATCCCACTGCTAAAAAAACCCCATCCGGTGGGCTTGTCCGACACGGCATCGGACACAATTGTCCAATGCTATGTCGGACAAGCCTGTCCGACATGGGATTGGACAATTCTGTCCGATGCCATGTCGAACAAACCTGGTTTGATGGGTTTGTCTGACATGGGATCGGACAATTGTGTCCAATCCCGTGTCAAACAACAATGTTTGATGAATTTGTCCGACATGGGATCAAACAGGTTGTTTGATCCCATGTTGGACAACATCTGTCCGATGAGTTTTTACTCATTGGACAGATTGTTCGATTCTTTTGAATCAGTTGCCGAGCAGGCCGGGTCAAGATCTATTATTTGGCTCTGAGGCGGCTCCAGGCGTGAGGTGTGGATGAAGCACGGCCCCTGATAGTTTTTCGTCCTGCCAAATGAAATTTCTGTCCCACCAGAAAAAGTGAGATAAGTCCAAGTCCCTCCCCGCCGCCGCCTGTGCCACACAGCGCCAAAGCTCCCACCAGGGGGGGGGGGCGCAAGCGACAGTGTTACACAGCGCAGCAGCCACCTAGGACTTATGTTAAGTTAGGGCGCAGACCTGCGCAGACTACAGCCTTGAGCCGCGGGCTGCGTTAATGAGGCTTTGTTGGGCATCCTTGAGAGCAACCGCATCAGGGAGCAGATTTCTGCGGATTAGCAAGAATAAAAAGAAGCCAGTTTAAGCTAGTCCTGGCCTCTCCTTGCATCGGTACAAGATGAGCGATATGGGTATAGCCCAATGTCGATGAATTTGAGTGTTAATCCTGAGATTAGCGGGGTACAAATGTGTACCCCGCTAGCTCCAGAGCTGATCCTGGAGCGAGTTTACTCCTCGCTAATCCCACCCGATGCCATTGGTCGGTGGGATTAGCATCGCTAATCCGCAGGGACTCGCTCCCCGATGCTGTTGCTCTGACGGCCGTTGGGCCATGTCGTCAAGGTGCCGCTTTATGTCTGACGGCAAGCGGGCTCTGTCGTTGATCATTTGACGAGGCCCCACCTGTTCTTGGGAGATCAGGATTCACGACCCTAGTGCAGGCTATACAATTCGAGGACCCTGGAAACCCCCGATATAGGTGGGTAATGAAAATGTATGAATTTTTGCTGATTTTTTCGAAATGGTACTCACTAAACTGGTATGAATTGGGTTTGGAACTCAAAAGGGTACTCACCAAACACTGGTCAAATGTATGAATTTCCGCGAAAATTCAGGAAAAGTTGCAAAAACCCGATTAACCCCGCTCTTAATCGGGGATTTCGATTCCTCCGGTTGGAATTTTGCCTCAAGCACTCACAAAAACTGTATGAATGGGCTCAAAAAAGCCAATCCCCCGTGCCCCCCGATGTATGAATTTCCCCTCAAATCAAGGTTTTACATTACCCACCTTTATAGGGGGTTTCCAGGGTCCTACAATTCGCCCATTCTTACAAGTTCCAAAATCCCTAGTTAACAGCTTTCTTTGAGGCATAATATCGACCCAATTCTAGTACTTCGAGTCCTAAACAGTCAAAAAAAAAAAAAAAAAAGAATCTCAGATACCAACCCACCCTAGGCTCAACTGCAGAACAACCCAACGATATGAAGCGATTTATGATCAGTATGTTCATCCTAACGACGGCGTTTGTCTTGGGTGTAGGGGCTGCTGGGCCGCCGCGCGTGACGAAGCCAATGGAAGCGAAGCGCTCGCCCAAGGATAGTACTCCTTTCTACCCGCCCGTATATGGCAAAGCGCCATGCGCCGCCGGTTGCTGCCAGACAGTGGACGGATTACCAACGGGCACCATCGCTCCCCCACCCTGTTAATACGGTGTGGATTGATAGGTAAGCTTCATCATCTGGTGTGCAATGCTCTATATATTATGCTGCTGCAATTCCCTTTCTTTCTAAACATCCAAGCTCACCACTCAATGCCCTACATCATTCTATCCCCTACATGCGCCACTTTTCTATTCCGTCGGCCATCCCTTCACTGGAAGGACACCGCCGCGTTCCTGCTAAGTATCTTGTTGCAAGCTATCCCCTTCCCCCAAGATCTTGTCCCACCATGCTACATACAGTTCGAGTCCCACCAGAAAGTCTGTGTTGTCTGATAAGACTGACTGAAAGGAAAAAAAAAAAATGTCGATACGTAGTCCTGCTGCTTCAAGATTGGGTGGTCTCCCTTGATACTTAAGAGCTGATGGGTCAAATGGTTCAAATGTGCATCTCTTGTTGACATAC